>VWZW01003471.1:852631-1118242 GCA_013397115.1 Edolisoma coerulescens
AAAAAAAAAAAGAAAAAAAGAAAAAGACCAACATCATCTGAATCAAGGACTCCAGCTAATCTTGCAAAATATTCTTCCCCCTTTTCAGAGATCCCCCTCCAGAATCATGCTGTTTAAAAGCATCTGACTTCTCAGGAATATTTATAGGTTCCCCATTATAAAGGTAACAAGATAATATGCTTTAGCTGCTGCTATTTAAAGGGAATGGTTTACATAATGAGAAATTCATATGTTGCCTCATGTTTTCATACAGAAAATAGATCATTCAAATTATTTCCAAAATATTACAGCGTTATAGGCCTTAATGTATCACTGTCTACATTTTTACTAACTAAATAAATGTTAATCATTTGCCTACAGCTTTCATTTTCCTTTCCATATAAATTTGTGCAGCTTTCAAGTTTTTGTTACTTATATAAAATGAATGGTTCAAATGATGTATAACATCTTCCTTTTCTACAACACAAGATTATTGAGGTTAAGAACAGTCTTTCACAGGGTCTGTTTTGTTGGTCTGCAAAAAAACAAATCTCTTTTTGTAAACGTTGAAAGACATTATATGTGAGCTTTAACTAGAGGGATTAACACCAAAAAAGCATTATTTCCTTTTGAATTTATGATCTGTTTGAAAAGAATTACTAGGAAGCCATCAAAATACTAATAATGACAAAATATTTCAAAATAATCTTATTGATATGCAGTCACTGGGAGAAACTAAGTTATTTACCTCCATTGCATTGACTCGTTTACATTGTATGCAATTTAATATACAATTTTTGCACCTTTTCATAATTTCTGCATTCCTTGTATGTCTTCTTTAAATAATTTTATGTTAACCAAGACAGTAAATGAAAGAGTGTGACTTCAGGCATAATGACAAATATGTCTCACTGACACTTTTCTTCTCCACTCTATTTTTAATATTTCAAACACTGTGTCAAACTCCATTAGCACCCTTTCTTTGAATGCTAAATGGTTCTCAGCCCTCAGAAGTCATTTAAAGGAAAAAAAAAAAAAAAAGTATGTCTTTCTCCTCTAGTTTCTCCACATCTCACTTGTAGGAAATTAAATCAAGTGGATTTTTTTTTTCCTTAAAGTCCTAAGTGAAGCAAGGAAGTGATTCCTGGTATCACTGAATTTTACAGTACAGATACAGCTGCTGAGTATAAGATCATGTGTTGGTTTCAGCCAGGGTAGAGTTAATTTCATTCATAGTGGCTGTTGTGGGGCTGTCTTTTGGATTTGTGCTGAACACAGTTGATAATACAGAGATGGTTTTGCTGTTGCTGAGCAGAGCTTACACAGATCCAAGGCCATGACAGACCATAAATGTAATTCCCAATAATATTATTTCATTTATCCACTTCTGGCTAAAACTGGCCCACAAAATATGTCAGAAAACATGTTTCAGTAGTCCTTAATGATTCAGGAAGGAAATGCAAGTTGATAGTAAATTCTTATAGCAGTCTTTCGGTACATAAAGCGGACTTACAAAGATGGAGAGGGACTTTTTACAAGGGCATGTAGGGACATGACAAGGGGTAGTGGCTTTGAACTTTAACAGGGTAGGTTTAGTGTAGATTAGATTTCAGGAATAAATTCTTTACTGTGAGGGTTGTGATGCACAACAACAGTGAAGTTGTGGATGTCCAATCCCTGCAAGTGTTCAAGGCCAGGTTGGATGGGGCTTTGAGCCACCCAGTCTAGTAAAACCCTAGTCATTCTATCAATCTCAGAAACAACTCTGAAATCCAGTTGGTTAAAATATACCTTTGGCTTGAACATTTGCTTTGAACTGTTTAACTGTTCCCTAGTTTTGCATATTCCAGCACTGGATGCCTAAACAGGCAGACAATGCCAAATCTAAACAAACAAGCATCATCTCCAAACTCAAAAAAGAAGCTTTTAATCCCATGGTCTTGTCCTTCACATGTCAATCTGGATGACTACAACACCTGGACTTTAAAATGAACTGCATAACACAAGTGTCAGTCTAACAGAGATGAGATGCAAAATACAAAGCATGAGCTTCGCATGAGATCCACTGGAAAATCAGAGAACAAAAAGATAAAATGGTGACCAGGGGATACAAACTAAAAGCTAACAAAATACAAAACAAGCCACACAGATAGAAAATTAATTTAAATAAAATATACTGTAGGAAATTGCAAATTGAAGCTAAATTTATTTGTATTACACAACTTTTAGTTTGTTTTTCTTTTGGGGGGAGGGGGATTTTGCTGTTGATATTTTTGTTGGGTTTTTTTTTTTAACTAGCAATTAGCCATTTTTTAATTATCAGTTGCTGTATATCTCATTTGCAATGATTAAAATCTATTGACAAGCAAAAATTTCAATGCCACTGTATGTACATTCACTCTGTGGCACAAAACCAAGTTAATTGTTTCCCCTGTATCTACAGAACATTATTATCTTTCTGTTGAACAATATCTGAATTATGATAATGCTTTTAATGTCAAATTCTTTCCATTTATCACTGAAACTTCAGGTTTTCATGATAGCACTGTGCATTGGGATATGGAGATTGACCAAAAAAATCAGTACATTAGAAATTACATCAGATATAAACACGTAACCTACAGTCAAAATAACAGATTTTAAGAAAACATGACAATGAGTAATGCTGTAAATATTCTAATTTTTGTATGCTTATTCAAATCCAGTATTTTGAAACTGTGAAGACTTTTCATTACTGTGCCCTAGTTTACAGAATTTTTAGTTACGCATTTCCCTCTAACAGACTCCTTTGCAGAAATAACCTTGTTTAAATCATGCAGAATCATATTCAAATCATGTAAGCAACAGCTCTTGCCTTCATTAGGCAATATTCATTTATTCCTAGAACAAATAAACAAATTCAAAATTTAGACAAATAAACAACCCTCTGTTGCATTTTAAAAGTCACAAAGCTTAACACTAAAATTTTGTAAGTGAGGTGTTTTCGTTGCACTACACAGTGTGATGTCCCTGCTAGAACACAAGAAATGAGAACACATTATTAGGGACAGCAATTCAGCATAATTGAAATGTTGCACCAGAGGAGTAAGTTTTATTTTTCTATAATGCAAGATGGAGTGTTTCATTCTTCCCTTGCAGATCCATCAAAATATTAACTAATTTTCTCTTTGTTCATCTCTGTTCATATATAAATGCATATATAAATATGTATAAATATATATAAATGCATATATAAATATGTATAAATATATATATATACATATACAAATGCAAAACCTACATGAATAAAAGGGTTAACCAATGGCAGATAAAAAACCATACTGGGTAAATGGTAAAGCTGCCAAAGTGAATTTAACTTAAAATTTTGTGAAAAATAAATAAGATCCAGAAATAATTTCTACTTCTCATCCATCGTCTAGTTTATACAGAAAAGAATTGCATGTTCTGCTAAGCTCTTGCAGGAATCCTTCTACTGAAAATAAAATGTTATAATTTTTTATAAGAATTTACAGGACTTATGATAGCAATCATTTTAAAGCAAAAATTACTAACAATCTGATATCTGTATAATTTGATTTTTAGCTATGCTAACATGGTATACTAACAATTAACATATACTAACATCTTATTTTTACTTATCCTGAGCTGGCAGATAGACCTTAGCCTTGGCTCAGTCAGTTTTCCTGTTAAATCCCTTGAGCCACAGACTGAGGGCTCTCTCTTAACCAGCTAGCACCGTACATTGTCAGCTTTTAAGAACACCCCTAACTATCTACAGGTAAAATCTTGAGTTTTAGCTTAGATTTCTTTTTTTTAAAAGCATTTTCAGCTGATTTTTTTGAAGAAAATAGGTGCTATTAGGCAGAAGGGAGCAAGGACAGCCCATGAGTCAGTGTTCATACTGAAACAGAACCAAATCCAACCTTGACCTTTTGAGACAATAATGAGCTGCTTTGCTCTATTCAGGGTACATCTGACTGTATTTTCAATTATTCCCTTGAAACTTCTCCCTGATACCTGACTTCATTCCTCTCTTTAGCAATTTCACCCCGTCACTGAAATTGTTGCCAAGAGAAGTGGTTGAGTCACCATCCCTGGAGGTATTTAAAAGACGTGTAGTTGTGGCACTTAAAGACATGGTTTAGTTTTGGACTGACAGTGCTGAATTAATGGTTGGACTTAAGGGTGACCTTTAAGATATTTTCCAACCTAAAGAATTCTATGATTCTAATTTTATGGTAATAGGTTCCCTCTTTGTAAGTTTTGTTAAATAAAATAATGTGAGAAGCATGAAGTAGTCAGATGCAGTGATGATGAGGGTAATGTTAACACGTAAATAAAGGGGATGGATTGTACAGCCTCTATCTGGGACAACGAATACTTGCCAACATAACCCATTCATATTTCTATAAATTCTTATGTAAAACAGACCTTTCACCCACCACTGTTACACTCAGTATAGACCTGATGTACTAAAAAACCCACAGACTGCAGTTAAGGAACTCAAGCAGAAATCTCAAACAGCAGAGGAAAAAGAGTAATTTGGAATTCTGTATCAGTTTACACTTTATCTGACCCCTTTAGATGAGAGAAACACTAGAAAAGCACTGTACCAAAAGATTCTCAAGAAAGGACTGTGCCTCAGAGGGGGTTGGGCTACATTATTCATCAGTGAATCCTGCGCTGAATATTAGACAAGCTTAAATATGAAACAGTTTTATTAGTTAAGTCAATTAAGGCCAATTAAATTTTCTTGTATGCAAGATTCCCAAGAGATTTGAGATTCCTTCATAAAACAATTGAGAATATTTTGAGGACAAGCAGTAACATTTTTTAAAGATTTTTTTTTTACATTTAATAACATGATGTGTTAATGTGACAGTTGTGACCAAATAAAACATGTTAATCAGAGGCAATGTGCCAAATGAGTACATATAAGTAGGTTTTTTTGCATTAGTAAAGTATTATCAACTTATGGAGTGCATGAAAGATACTGTGCAGCACCTCTGACATGGTGAACACTCAGAATCCAAATGAGGGGAGGTAAGAACTTGACAACCCCTTCACCTTGTAAGAGGAGACAGTTAAAGAGAGGGAACTGAAAATCAAAGAGCTATTAAAAATAATCCTGAGAGAATTAAACTAGGTTTCTGTTGTGATGTAAATAGAAACTGGGAATGGAATATTGGATCAGGACTATTAAAAAAAAAAAAATCTAAATATAGGAAATGCATGTAACCAGACACTGCTATCAGAAACTCTAAATT
The DNA here is from genome assembly GCA_013397115.1 of Edolisoma coerulescens. Lineage (NCBI taxonomy): Eukaryota > Metazoa > Chordata > Aves > Passeriformes > Campephagidae > Edolisoma > Edolisoma coerulescens. The sequence continues at coordinate 857,878 of VWZW01003471.1, forward strand.
TTTCACACTTTCCTTAAGAAATCTGATAGTGTCAGAAGAGGTAAGATTTCATAATCCAAAATCAAGAAGGGAATATAAGCAACCAAATACTTGGAACTTAAGGGGTTTCACCATGAATAAAATGGGGACTGGATGAGAAGGGCTTGGGGGTGCTGGTGGATGAAAAGCTGGACATGAGCCAGCAATGCATGCTTGCAGCCCAGGAAGCCAGCCATACACATCCTGGACCATCTCAAAAGCGTGGCCAGTAGGTGAAAGGAAGTGATTCTCCTCCTATACTCCACCCTGGTGAGATCCATCCTGGAGTACTGTGTCCAGCTATGAGGTCCTCAGCACAGGGAAGACATGGATCTATTGGAGGGGGTCCAGGTGAGTGCCACAACAATGATCAGAGGGCTGGAGCACCTCTTGTATGAGGACAGGCTGAGATGGGGTTGTTCAGCCCAGAAAAAGAAAAGGCTCCAGGGAGACCTCATTGTGGCCTTTCAGTTCCTAAAGGGGCCCTACAAGAAAGAGGAGGACAAACCTTTGAGCAGGGCCTGTTGCAACAGGACAGAAGGTAAGGGCTTGAAACAGAGGGAAGGTTGTTAAAGATTAGGCATAAGAATGAAGTTTTTTTCATTATGAGGGTGGTGAAACACTGGAACAGATTTCCCAGAGAGGTGGTTGATTTCCCATCCCAGGAAACGTTCAAGGCCAGGCTGGATGGAGCTCTGAGCAACCTGATCTAGCTGAATATGTTCCTGCTCGTTGCAGGAGGGGCTGGAACTAGATGATCTTTAAGGTGCCTTCCAACACAAACCATTCTATGATTCTATGACTGGGATGAAGGGACAGAGTTCTGGGGTTAACTTTCTTCATAGTAGTCCCTCCGCTCTGCATTTGTGGCCAAAAGAGTGCTGGTAACATACCAGTGTTCCAGCTATTGCTGAGCTGTGCTTGCTCTTCCCACCTGGTCGAAGTGAGTAGGCTGGGGATATACAGGAGGTTGGATGGGGACACCACCTGGGTGGCTGACTCCAGCTGACCAGAGGGGCGGTGGACACAATGTAACTCATCTCCTGCCCGGGCCGGCCCCGGGCGGTGCCAGCGGCTGCAGCGGCCCCAGCGCAGGGCACGGCTGAGCCCCTCAGCCACGGGCGGGCGGGCGAGAGCCCCGGGGAAAGCCTGGGCAAGGGAGGGCAAAACGCTGCCCGGCAGCCAGGGCTGAGCGAGGGGAACCGTGCGGGAAACAGCCCGGCGAGCCCCGAGGGGACAGCGGGAGCCGGGATGGAGGAGGAAGAGACCCGGCAGGGATGGCCCTGCGGCCAGGGAGAGACCCTGGTAGGGCAGGGCTTTCCCTGTGGACCCTGGGAATGTTCAACACCAGAGGAGGGGAGTATTTCCTGAAAGACTGCAGACTGTGGAAAACCCACATTGGAGCAAGTTTATCCTGAAATACTACAGCCTCTGGAGAGATCTCACACTGGAGCTACGTAAAGTGTGAGGAGGAAGGAGCAACAGAAAAGAGCTGTCATGGACTGACCACAGGCCACCATTCCCAAGAATGCCTTAGAGGAAAGGAGGCAGAGGAATTGGGAGTGAAGGTTCAAGGTATAGGCGAGCCTGAGAAGAAGAGTTGACAGAGAGAGAGAAATTGTTTATCTTTTTGTCTCTGTTTCTCACCATCCTATTCTTATTTTCAATGGGCAACAAATTAAATTGATTTTGCACAAGGGGAGTCTGTTTTGCATATGACAGTAATGGATCTGCCTGTCTTTGTCTTGACTCGCAAGCTTTTCTGTCCTATTTTCTCCCCCTGTCCTGCTGAGGATGGGGAATGAGAGCATGGCTGTGTGGGTGTCTGGCAACCAGGCACAGTCAACCTACCAGAAAGACAAGCACAGATATCTGTAGATGATGCAATTTGAGAACAAAATAGACCTGAATATCCTGTCACATGTTTGGCTGACATATATCATGATGGTGATGTGTGATCAGCACTTCAAGGAGAATAAAATTGGGAAAAGTGAGAATTGTGATGCTACTCCCCTTGTCAAAGATATCAGAAGCACAATACAGGAATTAGCAAAAGAATTAAAGATCCAGTTTGTTTCTTCTGTCTGGATACTATTCCGATGGTTTCCTTTCTTTCTCAACAATGCAATTTCTCTGGTTCATGTTGTATTGCACTAGTGTAATTTGCAACCTAGTCTGAGCACAGCATGCTCTTTGCATAATATATCGCAAAATATAATTGACATTCTCCTTAAATCAAAATATGTTCAAAAATATGCCCTTTAGTTGTACCTATCCCTCCACCAACTGATTTTTGGATTTTATGGATAAAAGGAGTGCATTGTTCGTAAGCAGAATGGTTGAAAGGCATCTATCCCACATATAGACATGTTTTTCTTCAACACAGTAGTGAAGAGAGGGGGGACAGTTATTACTCAGATTGTGTCCAAGCACCATTTACAGAATACAGTATTGCTACAATAAACTACCCCATATTCTCAAAAGTGTAATCTTCAGAGGTTGCTAATTGACATTAACCAGAATATACGTATAACCTTACCAATAAGTGATTCAAATACCTTGAATGTTCCTTCCTATGTTAAGTAGTGGTGCAATTTGAAAAAAGGATTTTATGGTTAACATTTTTCCTCATTTGCTTTAACTGAAAGAGCTTCTTTCTTTCTGTCATGATTCTTACAGTAACTTTATACTCATGCATACACATTATCTTCTGCCTTTCATCAGCTGAAAATGTCATTACTGAAATAAACATTTTTTTGACCACTAGCTCGTTTAAAGCATTTAATCTTGTCTTCTCTTTTAAATAAAAAATCCAAAGGGATGAGTCATCTCCTAATGCTTTGAAACAGCAGGGGGAGCTTTCAGCTTGTTTAGAACTCCACAGTGTTTTTTAATTTATCATTCAGGAAAGTGTAACTGAGCTGTATTACATTGTAGAATAGATTTTTAGAAAGATTAAACGATTTTTGATTGTATTCCCAGGGCCAACACCATACCCAATCGATAAATAAACAAGAAAAAACAAACCAAATCCACACACCACCACTCACACACACACAAAGCCAACCCTGCTTACTTTTTCAGTAGCAGTTTGGTGTTCTAGGAAAGAGGCAAGGGTTCAAGTCCCTTGAGTGGCACTTTATTATGACACTTATCACAGTTGGATGCATTCTGCATGTCACAAAGGTGTTTCAATGGTCATAAAGCATTTAACAACAGACTGAAACATGTAAAACTGGTTATACTTGAGTGCGTATCAGCTGATATACAAAGGGACATGACCATGTGAGTCTGAAAAACCACAAGAGATTTCTTGCTTCTAAAAAAACTGTTTCTGATTCTCAGTATAATAACTGCTTTTCCGGGTAGTTTCCATGGAAATCCACAAAGCATACATTTGTATTCTTTGCAAACAAGGTATTTATGTATTTATTTATTATTTTCAGTTGACCTCTTCTGGCATAGGTGCATAACAATGTACTTTCTAGTACCACACATTTTTTTCCTTATCTAATTAGCATTAGACTATGATATTGAAACACAAAAGAACAGAGAAGAATAATCTGAAAGCACAACATTCATTGATAATTTGTAATTTGCACTTAGAGTTGCAGTACACCATCACACAAGTTAGTCAAACCCACAGAAGTTGCACTTAACTATGTTCACTTATTTGCATCTTGACTTGCAAGTAAAACTGGACACATACAGTCACAGTACTAGTTCCTGACCTTAGACACTTTGGGCAAGATATCCTTTTCTTTTCCTCTTGTATTCAGTTGAGTGTTTAAATTATTTCTTCCAGGTAATTTCTACTTATTTCATGGAGACATCTAGAAAAAATCCTATCTTTATCAGCTTTCTATTTACTTGGATTAATTTTGGTCTTAGAACAGTAATTTTTTCATCCTGCTGCAGCCAGCATTTCTGCAGCATCCTATAATTTCAGATTCCTGACTTTATTATTTTTTTAAAAATTGAACAATGAAATCTGATTTCATTTTTCAAGAGTTTCAGGAACGACACTTAAAATTAGCCAGTTCAGGAAGTCCAATATGCTTTTTTAACATCCTTGGTTGGTGCAACTGTTCATAAACTTATGACTACAAAACAGCTAAATCAGGTCTCTGAGAAGTGAAATTCAAAACACTCTCCCTTCTATCAGGAGGGCAAAGACAGAAACTCCACGTTCCTACATTTCTCAGTTTTTACTTCTTTTTCCTACCTCTTACCTGTTAGAGCCATTTTCTTCCAGATACATGTCTCAGGTGTGCTAAATCATTTGACTGTATCACCTCAGTCTGCGTGCTGTGTACTTCATAATAGCTATTAAAATATTTCTGTCTCGCATGTGCTCTTCATTCTATTTATCACCAAATTCCATTTCTCCTTCAATTCTGGCTTTCAACTTCAACATTTTATCTTCTTCATCCAGACTTCCTTCCACCTTAATTAAAATTTAAAGTTAAAAGTTGGAAACAAAGTGTATATCAGTATTACCTAAGGAAGAAAAACTGATTTCCATAACACATACATCTTGGAATATATTCATGTTTATTAATAGATCATATATTACTACAATGATGGGCAAAATAATCCTGAAAAAGAGCTGTGATCTAATTAAGTATTTTTTATTCACGTCTTGGTATTAACTTCCATGGTCACTAAAACATGAATAATTTTGGACTCCCAGACTGCCACCACAGCTGATCTTCTGTTAAAATAGCTGTCATAGGGTGAACAGGCAGCTTGAAATGAACAGTTAGGATGAACTTTGTTAACACTGTTGAAAGAACTGAAAGCTGGTTTGCTCTGACATCCTTCTAAGTCATGTCAGGACTTTGTATATCCCAAAATCCCTTGCCTTGTTTATTGTTTTACATTGTTCTGTCTGTAACTTTTAGAGACATGATTAACACTAATGTTAAAAATCCATGTTCTCATGTATTAAGAAATCCAAACCATTTGATTTCTACTGGAAGTACTCACAGTGATTAGAAAATGACAGTAAATCAAAGAAGTACTCAAAATAAATCCTTGTTACACTTTGTAGTTATGAGCAAATTTTTTAAAATCTTTGGTCTCCCAGTGACTCATCTCCAATAAATGTATTCTTTTCTCTTAAGGATTTGCAGTTGTTGAAATGATAAAATCTGTAGGAGAAGGAAAGTATACAGAGGAACATTATTAAACATCATGTGAGGCAAAGATCTTCAGTATATGCAAATCTGTGATTCCCCTGAATAAAATGAAATTTAATGATTTATAAAGTTATAATGATCGATGTCTTGGGCTTTCTGACTTTTGCAAGGACTTTTGAAGTGACTCATTGAAATTAAGATTTTCATTAAACTACAATCATAAATCAGTTTATTAACATACTGTTCCAAGAACAGAGAAAGCACAGTGAGCCATTTGGAAAAAAATTAATGACACTTCGCTTTTTTCTCTTTTTCCAAATGTTCTGTATGATGTCTAACACATTCCAATGTTCAGAAAAAAGATTATACACACTAGAGAACATCTGGGGCTGAAGATCTATCAGTTTATATCATATAGCATGGAAGTCTTTCACCATGCTGACATGATAATATTGACTGTTTAGAAGGCCACATATCTAAATCAGATACAAACAGATTGAGACACATCCAATACCTTTCTCCAAGGACAGTGGAGAAGTATATAAAAATTCATTCACCATCTGGTAAGTGTAACAAATATAAAGAGGGAAGAGGGACTATGATGTAGCCAGACAACTAAAAATGCATTAGTATAAGCTTCAAAAAGTACCTTTCAAGGCCTCCAAGCACAATACAGTATAGAAGAACCAATACACAGAAGGCTTGTCTAACCACCAGGCATGTAAAAAGACTAAGCTAAACTTTGATGCAGCTCAAGCAAACCAAGGGCATGACGCTGGGCTTTCATGCCTTATGTAAATGCTCCAGAGGGTAAGCTATTACTGTACCTCTCAAGAACTTCACACTGAAGATTAGGAAGGTTCTTTGTATTTCATCTAGGATTTATAAAATTAATTTAAGAGCTGCAGGGGGAAACAAAAAAAATTTCTTCCGTACTTTGGTAATAGTTTAATGAAACCACTCTTCTGAAAAACTATTCATAAAGCCAACAGTCACTGCTCTACGGGTCTCCTTTCATGCCTATAAAATGTATATTCTGAAGTGAATTCCATTTACAAAAAGAAAGAAACAGCTTCTGCACTTACAGAAAAGGGCTTGCTCTAGGACTTGTAATAGAATTTAAGCAGAACACATTACTGCCTTTACAGAGAAGTCAAGTACTTAACAACAACAACAAAAGAATGTGAATGTGGCTGAACTTAAGCTTCCTGAATTAATTTATCTCCCATCCTTTAAAGGGATAAAAAGAAAAAGCAGAGTGTGACAATGCTATACTCAACATGAAAATACCAAGAGCAGAGATGTGTATTAAAACTGCACTTTGGTTCACCTTTCCTTGTAACACTGAAGGCGTTACGCATATAAGCTAAGCTGCCCTTTCTTCCCACAGGAAGAAAAAAATATATAACCACCTTTTTATTCTATCTCTGAATCCTTGGGAGATTTTGCTGTAGTAAGGGCCAGAAAAACAGAAGTGTCTTCATCTTAACCAGAACTTCCATGGCTAAGGCTACCTATTGCCTTCCTACAGTCAAAATGAACAGTTATCACTTAGAATTGTTAGAATTGTTAGAGAAATTGCAATACAAAAGCAGCTAATGCAGAAGTAAAAGCGGGTGAATGGGCTGTTTACATTTAAAAAAAGTTATTTATTTCTGTACAGTCTTACATACCTTATACACTTTCACCATCTCAGGGCCATTATTACAAGCTCAAGAAGCCCAAGAGCAGAAGGCATCTCTGCAAGTTTCTTGTGAGTTTCTAAAAACCCTCATTGTGGAGGTAGTCCACATTTTGGAAGCAGTTTGGCTTAGCATTAACCTAGAATAAAAAGAAAATCTCAGACAACCACATAATCTATTTGATCCCTCAGGTTGCTCTCAATATAAAATGCAGTTTAGTGAATGAATTACATAGCCCCATGGAAAGTTATACTCTGAGAAAAAAACGGAGCTTATCTTTATTGGAGTGACTGCCACGATGTTACTCAAGGGCATATATCATTTGACTAAATCTTTCTTCAGAATACCAGGTACTTCTGCATTAGGAATGACATTATTTATTCTATTCAGAGATTAAAGGCACAATACTTTGTGAAAGGTAATGGTTTCAGACTTATTTGGGAGAGTAATGTAGAGGGCAATAGATTTTCTTTATTATAAAGCTCTGGACAAAAAGGTATTTGCTCAACTTTACATCTAGTACCTTGTCATTTGCATAACTGGTAACCCACAATTGCATAAATATACTACTATTTTTTGGAAAAAAAATCAGATTTTTTTTCACTTGAAATTATTGCAGCAGCATTTTTCAGCACATTTCAAGGGAGCTGGAAGGAAGGAAATGTTACAATTCAGAAAACTCAAAATTATTTTCTCTAGGTCCATATACTAAGCAGCATTGTCACACACATACACACACAAAATAAATTTGAAAACAGAAAACATTTGATTACAGCTGCTGAACCCAATACTTGTTCTTTTTTGCCTAAGGCAATAAACCTAACCATAAGACATGCTGGCATGCATATGGTTCCAACAGTATAAAAAAACCTGCTTATTAGTGGTAGGTAAGAACAAAACCTAACAGCTTAAGAATTTCTATAGGTTCATCCCTATTTTAACATAAAATTTAAAAATATGACTTCTCATTTTTTGAACATTCACTATGATTAAATAAAATAATTCTCAAATTTTGAATGTTTTTATTCTCATATCAAAATTCAAATAAACATTCCATTTTGAATTTATATTTTAGATTTTAAGTATATGGGTTGATAACCATATATTACCAAACTTGACGTGTTTTCAAAGTGTATTCATTTCAGTGGGAACATGACTTTTTGTCAGAATAGCACTCTGACGGTAGAGTTTTCAACAAATTTGTAAAATGTGCAAAGTAACCAAATGGTAACATATCAAAGAAAGTCTGCTAAATGATACCATTTTTTCTCTAGTTATGTATAAAGTATACATATTCTACCTACGTGTAGAAATGTTCTACATTTTATCATATTTCATCATCCACAGAAATACACATACCAACACCAATTTTGAATATTAAAGAACTGGATATCAGGTGGAGTATACTAAATGTGGGCAATCGTCTTCTCTGATAATTCCTCCATAAGGGCTGCCACAAAATCAAGTGAAAAACATGCATAATGAGCACTTAACTGTTAGTAGTAACTGCTACCAAAATTAAAAGCTGGCACTTTTCTCATGGCAAAAATTTTCAGAGACCAGGCAAAGGAGGACCTATTTCATACTAAGCATCTTGGTCCTACAGACAGTAAATCAATCTACTTCAATAAATTGGTATAAAATGGCTCTTTAGTACTTTAAAGACTTATGACTTGCAAAAGGTAAAACCCTGGAATAACAGTGCTGTTACACAACAGAGAGTAAGAACCACACTTTTATAAATCACAAGAAACTGGAGAGGTACCCCAGAGTACTGGGTCCAGTTGTGTTCAACACCTTCATTCATGATCTAGATGATGGGACAGAACAAACACCCAGCAAGTTTGCAGATGTCTGGGATCAGTGGCTGTCATGCCAGAGTGTTGTGCTGCTATCCAGGGGGGATCTTGAAACTGGAAAAAATGGCTGACAGGAAACTTATGAAGTTCAGCAACAGAAAGAGCTAAGACCTGTACCTGGTAAAGAGTTACCCCTTGTACAGTATAAGGTACAGGCTGACTGTCTGGAAAGCTGTAGTGTAGAACAGGACTTGGGTGTCCTGGGACACTAAGTTGAACCTGAGCCAGCAGTGCTCTCTCACAGAAAGAATGCCCAACAGTATCCCTTGCTGCAGTAGGAAAAGTATTGACCATCAGCTCCAGGGTGGGGGTCAGACTTGTCTCCCAAGTGAAAAGTGACACAAGAGGAAAAGGCCTCACATTTCACCAGGGGAGGTTTAGACTGGATATTAGGAAAAACTTCTGTACTGGAAGGGTTGCCAAACATTAGAATGGGTTGCCCAGGGAATTGGAGAAGTCACCATCCCTGAAGGTATTTACAAGATGGATAAATGTGGAGCTCAGGGACATGGTTTAGTGGTGAACTGGGCAGTATTGGGTTAATGGCTGGACTTGACAATCTTTAGGGTCTTTTCCAACCTACGTGATTCTGTGATTCTATATGGACTAAAGTTCCATCAGCCACACAGAACAAAACATCAGTTTGCATGAAACTTTGCTTCAGTTAAAGAGCACACAGATAGTGACAGGGACATATGTTTGGCAAGGATAAGATATTCAAGGGTATATTACAGGATTATAGGAAAAAGTTATATATGGATATCAGTAAAGGAATTCAATAAAAAATCCTAAAAAACCAAAACCCTAACAATTTCATGTGGGAACTCCCTGGCATAATGGGACATAATCAGAACAAATTAAAATTTCCTTCATTTACCAGAAACCAGATGTTGCAATAGCTCAGTAAAATTCAAAGTTAGAGAGAAAATTTGCATAAATGCATCCATTCAATAGTAAGCATCAAAAATGTTAATTATGCACCACTTAATAAATTGAAGTTCTTCGAGCATTGTGATTTTGTCAAAATTAATCTTACAGACTGAACACTAGCAGAACTTGTTCATTAAAATCCTAACAAGGCCAGCTTAGCTGAGAACACCAGCATATTGTTCCCCTTCACACAGTAGCATATTTCACAGTGAAGTAATAAATACTTCCTCTCAACAGTATGAGCTATTAAAGGAAAGTGTATCCTCTTTATTCTCAGATCTGGGTTCTCTTTCAGCATTCCTACTCACTATGCTTGTGGAGGAAACCTTGGTCAGCAAGACTATAAAAGTGAAATTGTCTCCAACTTTTCCTTAAAGCAGGCAAATCAGGATGATTTCCAGTTACTAAAGCAGCACAAGATTAAAATGCTGCAGCATTAAAAGACTTGTATAATTCTTTATGTTCTTGTAAGTGGATCAATTGTAAAGATTATGACTTAATTTTGTTAGGAGGTCTTCTTCACCAAACTCCCTTTTGTTGTCTCCTCTCTAATGAAACTTACAAGGTAAAGAGAATGGAAGTCATAAGAGGCAAAGAGATATAGATCTGTAACACTCACGCTAGAACAAGTTTCTCTTATAACAAAAACACTTCAAAAAATATCCACTGCTGCCATACACTCTGTGATGCTTTGCTCTCCCCTCCACATGCCATGATCCCAGACTGAACTTTATTTCCCATAAGTTTACTTAAGTGATAACCACCAGTGCCAGTGGCTATCATGGATGTGCCTGGTCCTTTTGGCTGGAGCTAACTCATTGTGGGTTTGGAGGAGACAGATACAACCCAAGAGCCAAGAGCTAATGTCAGCAAGGCACCTGCCTAACGATAGTGCTGGTCAATGGTCTGACTCAAGCCAAGTTTAGAAGAAATTAACATCTATAGTTGGTATGCAAATATAATATAAGTCAATTATTTTCTCCTATAAAAACTGGACAGCCCAGGGCCTGCTGAGGTCTCCTACATGGCAGTGGGCTACATGCCAGGATCTCCCCTTGAGCAGAGATGCCTCTCAAGGTTACATCTTGAGACTGAGAGATTCCTTAACACAGCAGATCCCTGGTGATTAATTCACACTGAAATCTTGGCTAAGTGACATAAAGGATTGGTTGTGCACATATAATACTTTACACATAAAACACTGACCCGGTTTGGGACTAAATCTCAGTCCAGCTGCACCTAAACTCCCCTCTGAGGAGGAGTTTAGAACATTAGGGTGCCCTTTCTGAAACTCAGAACTCTATGGAAGGGTTTCCCTGACATTTTTGTCTGAACCTGTCCTCTATGCAGTAAATAGTCAATTGTGCCTAGTTATCAAATCTTGTTAAACCACTGTAGCATTTACTATCAAACTTTGTTAAATTGCTGGCTTATATAAATGAACATATTGCTACTTCTCTCTTAGGAGTGAAGTGTGTCACTCCATCCACCACATACCCCCAGAGGTAAATTTAACAATGCAGAAGAGGTATATTACCCATTTTGATTTTCTTCAGTTGGAGAAAATGAAGTCACTGCAGTTAATGATTGCTGGCACTTCTATGCCTTGTAATCCCTAGCTTCAAGAAGAAATCTCATTATCTGTTTGGGAACACAAATGCTTGAAAAACAACATCTTTTATTCTTGCGGTTCGTGTACAGAATAATTCAAATAGATTCTTTAACTACTCCAGCATTACTTTAAGGAAGAGCTGTTATTAGTAATCCCAGGCAAGAGATGCAGGGTTTATCCCATGATTAAGCCAGATTTATTGGACAGAGGGTAAGTGACATTATAGTTTAAGAGATGAATTTTAAGTAATGTCTATATTGAAAACTCCTGAACATAAAATAACCCCAAGGGCATAACATAAGGGGAATAATAAAAGCATATATTTACAGCAACACATATAATCTTATTTTCTACTGTATTGCACTATTGGTTCACTGTAGCTGAAACACTCCAATAAATTTATTTAAGAGGAGTGTTCATTAAAATATTTTATTTGCCTTCTGTATGATACAAAAATGTCACCATTACCTTCTAACTCCTTTTGTGTAATCTAGATTTTCTGCTGATATGAAATGTTTCTGAAGTGAAAAAATTTTGCTGCTTCCAATTGTTACAGACAATGTCATTCCCTGATGATGGGCATTTCGCAGATATCACAGTAGTCAATATCAAAAATTAGAATACTTTGAGGACAATTCAGCACAAAATTTTGTCTTCACAAAGATCTGACATACCCTTAAAAGGCTCAAGAAAGTAACTGCTGGGCCTGCTTAGCCTACCTGTGGCTAAGTGAATATCTTTTCAGTGATCACAGTAGTCTCTGGGAATAAGGTTCATTATAAGTCTGACATGCTTCCTTTAGAGAACCGTTTACACTGTTCAACATAAAATTTAGAGGATGAAGGAGAAGAGTCATTTAACGTGCTTTATGCTGTAAGGGTGAGTGAGGCACCAGCACCTAAGCCTACGCAGTGAACCCCAGATTCTCTGATAATGAGAATTTTTTTTTTTTAAATCTACAGTAATACAGTCATTATAGAGAGTTTGGTTGTTTTGGCACTTTTTTGGCAAAAATCAAATATTTTGCATGTTGAGGTTTCATAGGGTTACATGAATTTTTCCTGACGATCCAATTCAGGGTTACCAGGTTCAGGGTTTCAGCAGAAAATGCAGAGTCACAAAACCAGAATGTTTTCTGTAGCAATAGCAACTGTGTTAACACATCTTTTACTGAAAGCCTGCCTTCTTGATTTTCCTTTTAAATGTCACACACTTGCAAAGCATTCAGCCTACAATCAATGACATATCTGAGTGCCAGGATCTGCCACTAAGTGAGAGCCTCCACAGGCTGACAGATCAAAGCTGCTCTAAGAATAGTCTCCACTGGAGACTAAGCTGCATCAATTAGTTCTATAACTCAGTAGGTAATACCTGGTATGACTTGGCCTCGAGATGCTTGAATCTCTATTTCCTAAATGTTCCAAATTAGGGACAATTAAAAACTCATCAAAAATTTAGAGAGATTGCTAGGCCAGAAATTCTTTGAACCAAAAATACTTCTTTGAGAAAAAGTGATAATTTTTTTATCAGGTACTACAGACTGAAGAAAGAAATACAGGATAGGTATCCAAGAGTAAATTTATAAAGCAAGTAGGTACTTGTCATACCCTTGACTACCAGAGATAGAACTTGTGAACTGAAGCTGAGACAGATGCTTTTGAAATGTTATGTTCAGAATCTTAACATTCTTTCAGTAATGCAAAGTAATTCTTCCTTCACTGATCGTTTTCACGTATGGGAATTTATCCTTGCTACAACTAAAAAGATTTCAGCACTTCATGGTTGAGCACACAGCACTACTGACACAGTTCTTGCAATGAATTATCCAAAAGAAGTCATCACAAAGTGCTCTTGGGTAACTATTAATATTACATATCCTTCTTTTCCCATTTTCTCCAGGCACATTCTATGTGGTTCTTTCAAACGGTTCACATTTATACTCATACAAAAAAATTCTCAAAACTTTTCTCAGTTCTTTAAAATAAGTTATATTTTATCCTTTCCTGCTAAATCTTTAAAACTGCTTAGTTTTGTTGCTTGTAGGTGTCACTTATGTTAATTTTATACTTTTTCAGGGTAATTTACTGAATAATTTTTACAATAACATTCCACTTAAGGAGTAAGCTTTGCAGTCTGCAGGAGATCATAGCACACTGTGCTGGAACACAGGAAAGACAGAGATATTTCTTACTTAAGCAGGAATTAAAAAAAAAAAAATCCAACCCTACTTAATGTGGACCATATATAGTGCAGTATTTACTACACTTAGTACCCTCTTTTTCCTTTAAAAAAGGTTATTGGGTTTTCCATGCAAAGATTCAACAGGTATCAGCTTCTTTTTCTTCTAAATGCCTTATCACATACATATGAATGCTGCAATAAACACTTCTGTTTACAGAATAGCAGTGTGATGACCAAAAATCCGTGTGCATCTCAGGAATGGACTGAAATCAGTCTCACTTCAGGCACTCATTCCTAACAGTGGTAGAAACTGGCTGGTGAACCCCAGACAGAGCAACTTCTTATCCACTGCTGTTGAGAAAGGCTCTAAGAGGTGATAAATTCAGTTTAATGTCACACTGCTGCTGAAGTCAACTGCAACTGGCCAGTCAGTTGTCATATAAAATTGGGATAAAAAACAAAGTCAAAAACACATAAAGACTCCATTAACCATATAATCTGGATGCAGACTTGTTTTAAGTATTTGCTCTTGAATTTTTCACTCATCTTCAGGCTCCTTGGAATTCTCCTAAATTGCAATTAATGCACTTTCTTAGGTTCCACCCAGTAACTGAGAAATATTCCCAAGACACTGAGGCCAGTGAATATTTAATTTTAAAAGCATTTTTATTCCTAGAAGGTTACATCCAGATCCATCTAACAGGACCATTGAGCAGAAGCTTTTTAAAATCATAACTTCCCATAATCAGCAGTGTAAGCATATACCACTGTAGTTATTAAAAAATTCAAGGGATATATGAAAATTGAAATAGAAATTCTTTGAATATATTATCAATAATTATCATAGGAATACATCTGAATATGTAGATCACCATTTTGAAATCTATGAACACGTTACAGGGACAAATAGTTCCCAATAAATGTACGAGTATTCCACAGTTAATACCTATAAATGCTATCACAGAACAGGAAAACACATAAATATACTAAAAATAATTCACAAGAAACATTTAAGTCCCAAACACTCCAATCCCTCAAAACCTACAAGGAAAAAAATGAGTGTGAAGAGTTACTAGAAAAATTGGTCTAGATTTTATTCCATTATATGAAAAATTGTGATTCTCCAAGGAAAATGCTAAGATCTAGGTCCCTGTACAATACTTAAAATTATTTATTCTTTCAATTTTATAAAATATAACACCTTAATGAGATATTTACAATGTGCCATAGTATTGTGCAAAACATGGTTGGAGTATTTCAGCTTAAAAGACTAGAATTTATTCATGAATACACCTGCTGAAAAGCATACAATTTGGTTTGAATTTTTAAACATAGTTCATAGTGTGACCCTGAGACTAGCTCCGTTGGTCAGAGCATGGTGCTGATAATGCCAAGGTCATGGCTTTTATTCTCATAAGGGCCATTCATTTCTTCTTTTTAATAGAAGAAAGTTATAAAAAAGACCACAGCATGACAAAAAGGAAACATGTAAAAAAACCATTTTTTGCTTACATTTTCATGGGGATTACAATTTAGGAGCCTAGGCAAAAGAAAAAAGATAAAAAACATAAAGGAAAAAATCCCCCACTGGTCTGCAACACCAGGGCTGGTGACTGCCAATCTCACCCGCACACAACAACAGCAACCGGGATGCAATTGGATAATTGTATATTCCCCTGACCATTTTCCACATCTGGTTTCACAGAAACACAATAAACATATATGTCTATCAGGACATGACAGTCTGCATTTGTGATTTCTTCTGCTGACCTGAATCATGAATTTTATTAATGACTTTTTAATTGTATCATTCTTCTTACAAAATGCTAGCTCCATTTAGGTGCAGAGGAGAGTCTAGTGCACTATAGTAAGAGTCTGTATCGAAAAAAGCATTGGAAAAATGCTTATGAAATCTTTCCAATTTTAGCTGTTTAAATGCATAATTTAACATTAAATATCTTCATCCAAATTCCCGATTAACACTGCTGTGCCTAAAAGCTGTGTCCTTTAGTATATAAACACAATTTAGTGAAGACTGAGAGTTCAAACTGGAACTAGTAAGGACAGATCACTAGTTCACCTGCTTACTAAAGCACAAACTACAACTTTTGAAACACAAAACCAAAGAAAACAATTTTCTAGCATAGGCAAGCAGGTCTCAAAGCTTTCACTAAAAGACTTTGAACAGATAATGGTAAAGACTTTGTGATAGTGAACAATCTTGCTCATCTCAATACATTAATTCAAACATTCAATCTCATAAGCATCTGCACATGAGGACAACTTAACTCTACCAGAAGCGTTGAACCTGTGAAGTATCTCTATTTCTCATACAGATTCCCACAGAAAAATCATATGCCATGGATTCTGCCCTAGGGAATAGCATTCTCTACACACAGAAAATAGAAATTTCTGAACATATTCCTGTAAAACCTTTTTTCTGACATACCTGTAAGCTATGCATAAACTTGAATTAACATATGCACGCTGATTACAGCACATGGGGGTGTAAGTGCATACGGCCTTAAAACTGCTAGGAAGGCATTTGAATCATCTGGGGAGTTTGAAATAACTCCCTCCATGAATTTTGTAAAGTTCGGGGTTAATTCTGTGAAAGTAATAGAATGTGCACAGAAAATTTCACTGAAATAAGAATTTAGATTCCAAATATTACAAATCCAAATATTTACAAATGTTAAAATTTGGATGTTCTTTTGTTACTCAAGCTAATTTCATTTTGTTGAACTACTTTTTGTGCTATCGTGGATGAAATGTCTGGATTTTTTTTCTCTTTAACCATGGGATATGATGTAAATCAGAACAGCACTGTGAAAATCTGCATAGTCTACTTCAATTGGTATTTAATCCTACTGTTTCAAGGAGGCAAAAGTTAGTGTAGATATAAAATTTGAAAAAGCAACAGTGTTTTTTCCATCCCTCATATGATTTTTAGTACCCAGTCTCCTTTAAATCCAGTACCAACTTTCCACAGAATACTTGGTGCTGCCAGAATATATAAAAAGGAAAAAAAAAAAAAAAGAACACTAATGTTTTAGCACAAAACCATAAAACTGGGGCTTTTTAACTTAGTGTCTGCAGTACAAAACAACATCCTGCTTTATGTGCGAAGCTCAGCTACTGTTACTAATTTTTTGCACCTGAATTACTTTCTGTTTTGCTTGAATTCACATCAGTTTGTTACACTTAAAGTGTTTTCAAGAGCAAGTCCTTCTACTGCGCAGATACAATGCTGATGGTTTCTTCTTTGTCATTGTAATATGTTTTGTGCCATTTTAAATATGTTTGCTAATGTGATCCACCTTGCTCTTTTTCCTCCCGCTGGTTTGCAACTCCACATTGCACCCAGATTTACTAAGGTCTGTGCTGCTTAGGTTGGATACTTGCTCTTTGCTCACTTTATTATCCCTAAAACTGGTTTTGCCCAGCTTCCAAGGCAACATTCCACTTCTGAACAACTGGGCATTTACCAGTTGTTTATAGCCCTGTGGCTATCACCCTCACCTGTACATTGCAAGCTTCTGCTGTCATCCCATTGCTGTATTCCTATGCCCTTCATTCTGTTCTAAGGCTATAAATTTTTCATTATTTTATGCAGAAAATTTACTTGTTATTGTGGCCTAGTAGTTACAAACATATAATAGCAATTACTGTTATTCCACACAGCAGTACAAGGCTAAACAAAAAATTAAACCAAGAGAAGTAATAGTTACCTGGTGATTACACAGCTGGGGTTAACAGTTAACAAGCTGAAACAGGTCCATGGACACGCCAATCCCAGATAAAGCCTGACAGGCCCGCAGGCTGGAGCCATCAGCGTAACTGGCACCAAACCTCTGGGCTCTTACCAGCAATGGCAACAACATAATTCCTAAGCTGGATGGGGCTGCACTGTAAATAAACAAAACCTTCTGGAAGCAGAGAAAATCCAAGCCTATGGAGCTCATTCTTCTGCTGACAAATAACTACACAGGTGTTGTTGTGAACACAAGGTATTTGTCTTTGATTCGTTGTGCCTACTAGAAAAGGGGTACTGTACCAATAACTAGATGTACACATGCCAGTGCAAGTCCTGAAGAAGGGCAGAGGACATAAATGTCAAGAATGAGAGGTTGTGTGTCTGTACATTCCTCACATAAAAGGTACTCTTTGGATAAGGCATAGGCTGCTTTGCAGCAGTCTAAAATCTCTCAAAGTCCCCATCTGATGTCTGTAGAGCACAAGAAGTAGATTTAAAGGGTGCCAAAGAGCAATTAGAGAGCCCAAATAAAATGATCGTTAGGACGTTTTCTTTTGTCCTCTGAATGACTTTCCAAGAACATTTGGCCCTCTGCACTGACAATGGATTTAAGGTTAAGAAACATGCTTAGAATAGAATTAACTTGCTAAAGTACACAACTCAAGTTATTGTTTTTGAGATTTGAATTAGATATAAATGTCAGTAATATATTATAGCCACAGTATAGAATGAATCTTTAGTGATTTCTTCTCCCCCTTACACACACACTCAAGGGAGAATAGCACTCAAGAGGTTAACATGTACTTGTGTTGAGAAAAAAACAAACTATGAAAAACAAATTCTAATCCATTATTTACATAACCAGTCTGTTGTCAAACCAACATTTTCAGTGAAATTATGTATCATCACCCAAAACTCACAGATGGCCTGTGTCTGCCTAATATCTTTGAGCTTAGTAGGACACTGTTGCCAGTCTGGGGACTCTAAACACAGGCACAGCATATAATTTAGAAAGTCTACATTGTTTATTCTGAACAGGGTGCAAGGTGGAAGTTCATCCAGAAATCAAGCACACCTATTCTCAAAACTTTACACTATATATACATTTTACCAAACAAAAAAAAAGACAGTTCATTGGCTACAAGTTACTTAGTTCTCTTATAATTAGCTACTTACAGATCTTCTATTTGTCAAATGATTATCTCACTTCTCATACTAATTAGGCCACATAGTCAATCTTTCTTGTCTTTCTGAGTCGGTGGGTTTCTTGAGTCAGTGGTCCATGACAGCGGTCACAGTCTCTCACTGCCAGACTGCAGAAATGAAATGGCTCCAGTCCCTTGCATTAGATAGTCACAACCCTGTTTCACAACCACTTTCTCACTCACTTTAAGTCCCTGGGCAATTTGTTAACTATTTCTGGCTCTTAAGATGTCAGCATCAGTACCTTTTTCAATTAATTTCCTCAATGCATTTATCTGCATGACTCATCACCCCTGAAATCCTCTGTGCAAATCACCATCACTTTTTCTATTGTTTAGTCTTCTGGAAGTGAATTAGTTTCAAGGGAGATGTTATGAATATCATACGCAGCAGATCAAGCATTTTGTTTCTAATTTTTTTCTGTGTGGGGGCATTTTTTGTAAATACATTGGAAAATGTGTTTTAAAGAACTTTTGGCCTTGTTATTCATCCAAATTATACCTACAGGTAGAAGTACGGTATCGAACACCCATGCAATCCATGCGAGATAAACACACCTTACATGCAAATGTATTGATACTCTAATTAAAATATTAAACTATTAAGCTATCAACAATATGTTCAAAGAGTTACTTGTTACCTCTACAAGAAATTCTCCAAATTCTCAAACTATTGTTCTCAACAATAAGACTAGAAATCTCCTTCATACAGGTTTCACTGTATCCGCCCTTCCCTTTTGTTATAATCCCCAACCTTACGCTCCTCGAGAACAGATGTGGGTATTACAACGGCAAGTTGTCAATATCCTGAACTCTTCACTGGTGTGGACACGCTCACACAGCCCACTGTTGGCAAACAGACTGAATAAAAATAAGGGTAGGATTAGAACAAGTGTACACAGTATGTGCATACAGATCAAATGCACAAAGCTCAGGAGTGTGCTTGCCCAAAACTGATCATTTTAAATGACATGGCTGGGAACCAATTGCCTCTGGTGGTGTTAAAGAGGAAGACAAACATCAGCCAGCGTAAGCGGTATACAGGAAAATTCTAACATATTTTGGAAAGAAATGAAAAGTTCACCTGAGAAATATAAAAGAAACAAAAATTTGTAACAAAGGAGAGGAAGACCCCTTAGAGTAGGAACAGCAGCACTCATCCTGCTGGCACTATAACCTCTGCCCATGCCAAAGAGCACAACCTTCCCCATGGGAGGCCATGAGCAGCTAGCACCCAGACTGTGCCCCAGCATGGTTAGAATTTTGTGAGTTCGGTTGTAGAAAGATATTTATTAACAATTTAAAAATGCTCAGGATTCTGCCTTGTCTGTTGTACAACAGATATTAATCCTAAATGGATAAATCAATGACAGCTAGTTAATACAAATCCATAATAAATTTATTAATTGCTTTGATTCCAGTTTAAGATTAAACTAGATGAACTGAGACATCTTTCCCTTGCAAGACTTGGCAGATTTGTTCTGTTGATAGCGAATATCACTCCTTCCTCATCTTACGGACTATTTTTATGTACTCTAGAACATGAACTATAGCTTATTTTTATTTCACTGGTCTGCAATTCTGTTTTATACCTGGACTTAATGTATATGACATGTTTACATATGCTAAATAGCTATGTTTTCTTTTTTATCTTTGAAACTAGTTTTCCCAGTTCAGCATTGCATGTGTTTAGAGATCAGTGATTGACTACTGATCATTTGCTCATAACCCCTGACCCGTGTTTTCACCGTGTGCCCACGTGTTCGTTCCATCAGCCCACACCCGTATCCCTCTAAACTGCATTTTTATTCTATCATCACCTACAACCCGTTCCATGCATAAGAACTACTTATCATTACCATCTAATTCAGCCTCCTGGTGCAGTCAGAGCCCCAACAGCAGCTATTTAGCAATGCCAAGTGCCTGTTCTGTATTTTTGTCTTTCCAGACTCCAACCCAACTGCAAATATTCAACTCGTTCAGTTGCCTATTTTTTTTTTAAGCTTTTCCCCTTTACAAAACTATCTTGTAGCTTTTGGTTTTTTACTTTTGCAAAAATGTTTAATTTTAAACACATTATGCTGCTCTCACAACGTGACTCCCGTAAGAGAAAAAACTCCATGAAGGGCTGTTCCTCCTATTGGTATTTCCCCATGAAGTAAGGGCTGTTCATGCCTGAGCAGCTGGATCCAGCAGCATGGCAGGCATCTATCTAGGCAGCAATGGAGCTTGCTTAAAGACTGATGAACACACTGGTTTTGGTGTGCTTTGCATACTATGCTATAATCATTTCCCATACCACCTTCTCCAGGTGAAGCCACAAATCTGGGGACTTTTGCTGCTCCACTACCATGTATTTAAAGAGAGAGAAACATCCACAAGTCATGCAAACACAAATACTCAAACTACTAACATTTTTCCACATTATTATTTTTCAGGATTTTCTCTCAATTGAAATATTTTTGTCTTTATCTCCTGACTTTTCAAATTATTTTTTTAATTTCTACTCATGTTCTTATAATGATTTTGAGTCCAGTGATATTATGCCTTTAAGCTGAGTTTGCTTTAGTTTCTCCTGGTATTGAAACATATCAAGATTTCATTACCATTTTTCCTTCTGATTTTCATGCTATTTGAAGCATTAATAATTTAGCTTTTTCAAAATATGACCTATTTTCCTAATGTAGACAAGCATATAACATTAGCTATCTATGAAGAAAAATAAGTGGATTCAGTTATGCAAATAGTTAGCAAATGAAAAAGAGGATTGAGTTTCTCTGAAATATGACTTTCATTTCTAAGAAGTTGTAAAAGATAAAGTATAATGGAAATATGAGGGAGAATAATGAGAGAAGCCCTCATAAAGGGAAAGTCTGTCTGAGCTATCTACCAATATTCTTTGGAGAAGTCAGCACACACAGAGATAAGCAACACAGCAATCCATCCAAAGGGCATCTCTTTTTACAAAATCTCTGCAGCTGATGTTTGAAGTCTAGCACCACCATGGCATTTTAAACAAACCATAGAAGTCATGCCCCGTCTACAGATTGTTATTCACCTTAAAATTAAAATGGAGCTTTTCTTAGCTTGTCTTCTTTCTCTCCTCCCTTCCTTTCCACAAGTACGTAGAATGGCACTGTTTATTTTTGTCATTCCTTCCAAGGGACAAGACTATCTGTGTTTTAAGTTTTGTTAATTGTCATTGCTAAAGAGGTAGAGATGTAAATCAGTGCAAATAACTTCAAAAGATTATCAGACAGCTAGTCATCAAAACTCAAGAGGATGATAGAAAAGGCTGATGAGAAGGGGAGGGAGACTGAATTGTCTCATAATCCTTACTCTCTTCCACACCCAAGGAAAGAAACAGCTGATTCAAGAGAGATGATTTCAATGTTATCATATATTAGGAATTGAGATCATTAAATGAAGTTTAGCTGGAGTCAAAAAAGGTAATTAGAGTTATATGAGTTACTAGAAAAGGTATAAATTCAAAACTGTAATGTGCATAAATTCACATCTGTGATGGCCCCTGTTTTGAATATTGCAGTTATGACCCTCAGTCTCAAAAGAAGATAAGGAAAATTATTTGTTTTGATCATAGAATACTTGTGTATAAAGGAAACACATGACTGAAGGGATATCTGACCACCTACCCCAATATTGTCCATAGCCTGGTCATACCACTTCGTGTTGGTAAGTTTCTGGTTGTGTGTTTCATGGCCTACTCTACATCAAGAAAAACACCGCACTCACTGAAGTAACTCATTCAAAATTCTGTCTTGATACAGCCAGCTACCAGATGATATGCAACAATGATTCCTACAAAAATTTCTAGATCTCTGGCAATAAACACAGTGATAAAAATTCTGACTGGGAAGTTACAAAAAACCCAATGGAATTCTAAACTCTTGGAGTTGCTATGTTCCCCACTATGACCCCCTTATCTGACAATGTTAGAAAACAGATTTAATTAACCCGGTACAATCTTTCTTACATCAGCATAATTTTATGGAATGACTAAAATCACTAGTTTAACTAGGGCTCATACAAGAATCTAAAGTCTTCACTAAGCACAACCTTATTCTGTTCTATCGTTAATGTAATAGTCTGTTGGATAAACACAAAGAGCCACATTGACATAAGCTGTTATTTAAAGGTCAAAAACAGTTGGCAAAATATTTGTTTTGCATGCTGCTGTGTGATGTTGATGTTCTAAACAGAGCTTACTAATGCCAGGTGGCCACAAATTAACTTGAACATCGGGACTGGCAGAGGGAGTAAACATCCGAAAACCACTCATTGAGTAGATCAACAGCAGAAATCACAGGACTTAGATGGGTATGCACAGTTTTAAGCTGGAGTATAACTGTTTTATTATGTGGCTGCCAATCCCTTAGCTTTGAAGATTAAAATTAAAACACTGAGATAAAATAATAAAAAATACCCAGAGGGCATGCAAAAAGGATGGAAATTACCTCTGTATAGGAAACCAGGGAAAATGTATATCCTTGTCTGGAAGTATTATAAGTCTTGGGTGTTTTTGTTACTAGACTGTCCCACATGAGGGTGCAAGGATCACGCTGACATTTAGGAATGAGGACAAGTAACTGGAAGTTGTCTTAGAGCTCATATCCTTAGGATGTAGCTGACTACAATCACATGAAAGATTTCAAAGCTGTCTATGCTAAATTTATTCTGGTAGGTTGACATTTGTTCAATGATTAGCCTTAGGTTCTCTACACTGAAATATAACCACAGAAGGAAGTATAGAATGAGTACAACAGCTGTGCCTGAGGCACCCCTCATCTTTCTCAGTGCTTCCTGTCTCTTCAGAAAAGGCTGGTTAAAAAAGCAAAGGATAGGGATACACTGTCTCTCCTTATCTTCTTATTTCACCTCAAAGACAACACCACAGTGTTGTCCAAAATTAACACAGTGACAGATTCCAGCTCCCTTTGGAGGAATGCACAATGTTACTTTTTCTGTACTGAAATCACAATCCCAGAATGCTTAGCCATCCATGTATGACTCAAAAATGGTGCAAAATATCTGTCCCTTCACCCAATCCCCCAGCCCGTCTCTCCCACCCCATGGGTTTAGCTTCCTCTCTGACTGTTAGCAGTAACTCTCTCAGAGAAAGTAGTGTTGCAGAAGTACCACACCCATTGCCAAAGTCTTTGCTAAATCTAACTCTCTTCCTTTTGAAAACAAATAGACAGGAAGAAAGAAGCTAAGACTTCTACAATGATACAATGCTATCATTTTGATTAAATTCTTATAACACAAGCAGTCTTCTCTCTTCCAAGACTTAACAGAATTAGATTGTACAACTCCAGTTTTTGTTGGAAATCTGCAATAAACCATCGATATTTTAGAGAATTAAACCGCTTGACTTAGTTTATATAAAAGACCAAATTTTTAAAAGACCTGGATACTTACAGTGATTTTGTGGTTTTGTTAGTTTGTTCATTTTAATAACATGTGGAAAAGGACAAAATAAAAAGTATTGTAAGTATATAAGACATAATCATCAAAAAGATTTTTCTACTGTTTTTATTTAAGATAATCTTAGAAGAAAATCCTTTATTATTTTATCTAGAAAAAATACACTACAACATTAATTTCCATATAGGTTTTTGTTAATAAAAATACTCATGTTCCTTTTTCCAGATCTTTCCAGATGCTTCTGCATACCAAAAGTAACTATGTGAACCCATCATTTTAATGAGAGGACACAAGACTTTAAAAGGGTACATGAGAGCTACACTCAGCGGCATTCAGACTTCTGGTTTCCTTTACCCATATATAAGTAAACTATAAGTAAACTGTAAGTAAACTATAAGTTCCTATTAATTTACTAACAAATAAGAAATGCACATCGCTGTAATACCTCAAGATCTTGGCAATAAACCCCACATTTCCTTAGCATTTTCTTTTCCCTACTCACTGCCTGGAGAGATAACACAATGAATGTAAATGTTGCACAGAGTCTTCACTTTCCCTACTCCATCACAAACTCCTGCTTCTGCTGTTGTCTTAAATTCCCCTGGGAACAAAAGAGAAAAGTTCCAGTAACCAATTTATTGATAAATTTCTGGTGAAATACGATCTTTGAACTTTTTGACCTTGTCTGTCTTATATTTTATATTGTTAAATCATTCAATTTCCTAACAGCGCAAAAATTATCAAATCACCCTTACTGCAGATGACATATTTATATATAAAGGTTTTAAACTGGCGGAGCTGGTTTAAAGAGCCAGCTACTACAGCAGGGTCTGCCACAGAGCTGTGATTTGGGAGGTAGGGACAAATGGAAAGCAAGCGGCCAAGAACTGATCTAGTTCTCATCACAGGTAGGTTACTTTGCTTCCTATCTTTTACACAAATGCAAATTCCCCTATATGAGGACACTTTTACCTTTTTAACTGGATAACTGGATTTGAATGTTAAAAAAATTTAGTTTTTACACTACTGAATTGCAGCTTGTCCTCATTCCAAGCATTTTTCACCAGAAAAAGAGAATAATCATAAAGATTGTAAAAATACTCAAAGAAATGGTAGCAGCTCTAATATGCTAAAAGATCAAGAGAGAAAAATAACAGTGACATACAGACATGAAATACATTCCTGTTCAACATATTATTTAAATTTCTTCTTAAAACCTCTTCTAAATTGGGTATTATAATATAGCTAAGTATCAGCAGTGCGTCATGACTATCCTGTTGTACCCCATAAGAAAAAATGTTTGGGATTTTTGTCTGGTTTTAATTCACTTTAATTTTGTATTTTGAGAAGAGTAAGAAAGAGAAAATTCAAATCAAAGTTTCAGAAAAACAATAAAGGTAGTGGTATTAATATGATGAAGAAAATAAAATGCAGTTTTAGAACTCTGCAATTTTTATCACCTTTACTTTCATATTTTTGTTTCATTTATATTCCAAGACCTAGACACAGAACTGACACTATTTCACCTTGTTATCAAAGAAAAGCTATATTCCATTAGGAGACTGTTCAACATTTTATGGAATTAAGCTCTGTATTTATAACAAATGTCTCCAGTTATACACTACTAATATAACCATACTCCAAAACTCTGTTGAAGCATGATACCAGTAATGCATTTTCTCCTGGAAAAACTGATGAATTAAATGTAAGGCTGTAAATAGAAATTACGTTAATCCATCTTGTAGCTTACAGTAATGTAAATTTCCTAACCTTCTCATTCATATTGCTACAAACATGTCATTAATCTGTTACACTCTGAACTTCTGTTCTTTATACTGCATAAGAGCAGTGGAGTAGATAAACTATGAGCAGTGTATCAAGAGGAAGGAGCAAATTATAGTTTTGACACTTACTAAGTGATTTCCCCATTTTCTTTCTATGTATTTCTTCTGCAAGTTATCGCTTAGGTACGAACACTTCCATTAAACTTTCAAATGGGCTTTCTCTCTGTATAGAACTTGTGGAAATAAAATAAATTATCTGCTTCTTTGTTCAGAGTGGCTGCATGAAAGTGCTTCCCCTGTTTTATGCTGGTGTTTTAAATTCTGGAAGAGGAACTTCTCCAACATACTTCTTTTCTCCCTAACACTGTGATCACAAGACTGCTGCAAACAGTAAAATAATATGTACCTACAGAGATTTATCTGAACAATAACAACATTTATAAGAAAATTGGTTACAAAATCAAAAAGGTTATTAGACTTTGCCCTGCCTTTTTTTAATCATTTAATCTCTGACAAGTAAATGTTAAAATAAGACATCATGTGACCGTGTATTTGGTTTGTATGTACAAGCTTTGGAAGCAGAGGGGGGCTACAGGGGTGACTTCTGTGAGAAGCTGCTAGAAGCTTCCTCCATCCATGGCAAAGCCAAACCCTGGCAGCTCCAAAGATGGACATGCTGCTGGCCAAGGCTGGGCCAATTAGAAATGTTGGTAATACCTCTGTGATGACAGATTTAAGAAGAAACAAACAAAAAAAAAAGAGTTATTGCACAGTTGTAATTCCAGCCAGAGAACAGTGGG
The DNA here is from genome assembly GCA_013397115.1 of Edolisoma coerulescens. Taxonomy (NCBI): domain Eukaryota; kingdom Metazoa; phylum Chordata; class Aves; order Passeriformes; family Campephagidae; genus Edolisoma; species Edolisoma coerulescens. Next base: position 884,289 of record VWZW01003471.1, read on the forward strand.
GTGAGAATATGTGAGAGGAACAAGTCTGCAGGCACCAGGGTCAGCGGAGAAGGAGGGGAGCAGGTGCTCGAGGCACTGGAGCAAGGATTCCGCTGCAGCCCATGGTGCAACCCATGGTGAAGCAGCTGTGCCCCTGCAGCCCATGGAGATCCATGGGGATGCAGAGATCCACCTGCAGCCCTCAGAGGAGACCCCCACTGGAGTAGATGGATGCCTGGCGAGGAGGCTGTGACCCTGAGGGAGGCCTGCAGAGAGAGGAGCCCACGCTGCAGCAGCCTGTGCCTGAAGGACCGTACCCTGTGGAAGACTGACCCACTCTTTCCAATAAAGTGTAAGATTTCAAACAACTTTCTGTTTACAAATACGATGGAATGCAGCTGTAACGCTTTGAATATCAATGTATTTCCTCAGCAATATAAAATACTCTATAATTCCTATGTTTTAGACTCACTAAGGAGAGAAAACAGTCACAATCATATGCTATTGCCTCCGCTAGTGCCACACTCTGCTTTCCTAGAAGACATTTATGTGTGCCTAACTTACTACAGTTTAAAGTGTCCTTACAGCTCTTGTTCCATTACTTTTTTCCAGAAATATTTGACAGTCACATTTTTTTTATTGGCAAATTAACTATCATTTTATTCCTGAACTCAGTTATTCTAAATTTTCATCTCTTTCTTTCCTGATATACTTCTTGAGTTTCTTACCCACCTCATAGTAACACAGCTGTTATTCTCTTGATCCTTTTTCTCTGTACTCTTTGAATAATGTCAAACTCTAATCTTAGCAAATCTAACATCCACTCTTGAAGTTTCATTTCAATTCTTTCATAACAAACCCTCCTCCGCCTTTCCAATTTTTCCTGGTCTTTTCTGAAATTTCTTTGGCAGATCTCATTAGAAAATTCCAGATGTGCTATGGCAGAAAAGGTTGTTAGTCAGAAATTCTTTCACTTTACTTAACATGATCTGGCAACTACAGGGGAAACATTTTTTTAAATATTTCTTTTACAGGGTAGCATAGATTTTCTCAGAAAAATATGCTAGTTTTTATCCATATTGCCATCATTCAATCTAGAACAGGAAATAAAAGCTCAATTTAAATTCCTGATTAATATTTCAAATGTATTTTCTTCTTAAGCATAAAATCCAGTCCAGGTTTCATGCTTCACATGATCCATTGCCAGATGTAAAAGACACTGAGAGATATTTTGAAAAAATAATTGAGAAATAAGTATATATAGTCTATAAAATTTTCAGCATTTCTATCTTTGAGTATCTCACAAAGTTAATTGAAGCTGACGACTTCATTAAAAAGTATTTTCATTGGGGGTAGGACGAGTATTTGTTTTTTTTCTCAACTGTTTTCAACACTACATGGGATAATTAATTGGCAGTATTCTCCATGATGTAAGGCCTGATTTATAAACAATTATGCAAGGTGATATATCCATTCTTGTAAATAGCTGGATTAATGAGAAACCTCTGAAATAATAGAATTATTTTTTTTACTTTTTATTTTTTTGAAAGAGCTTGCCTGATATTTAAAGATCCAATCACCTAAAAAAGATAAAAGGGAAGAAATGAAAAACCTTACTTAGGTTTTATAAATGTGTTCATTTCATACAAATGGTTTTCTGCAAAACACTGCCAACGTAGCACACAACAAGACTTATGTGGTATCAATCTGCATCAGTCTGAAGATCTGGACATTCTCATCTCCTGGTTGGGTAACTCACAATCTACTCACTTGTGCAAAGAGTCTTGTGTAAAAACATATGCACTGACTAATTTCTCTACCTCAAATTAACATCAGTCTTGATAAAATCACTTGGAAGTTTTGCTCTGCTGTGTCTGCAACAAATTCCTGTTGAGTATGTTCTTATTTGTCAAGTATGCTTTGGAATTTGAAATACGGTTCAGATATTCTACTGTTCCCTAAAATTCCTGTTTCACCCACTAAAAGTAAAAGAAAATAATGGAAAATTATTAAGACAGAACTACTCATCTCTAATCTAAGAATCTAATAGAGCCTTAAGGAAGTATTAGTTTCCTATTGTGAAATCTGGCCAATCAACTTTTATCATAAAAGCATATCTCCAAAATTTTTATTGAATTTCCTCATGTCAGAAGCCTTGAACTCTAAGAGAATTTTTCAGGATCTGATTCTCTGCTCTGTAAAAGGTTTTTCTGTCTGATATAACTGCTCACAGATCCAAAGTTAAGTTCCATTTTATTTTCAGTTACTCTGCATATTAGAATGGATAATCAGCAACCTTATAAAAAGTTTGTGGCAGCCATTCCACATTTACAAGCTCAAGGTAACATGGAAGCAGTAAAAAATTCTGTCCTTCAGTTAATCAGTCCGTATATGAGTGGATTTTGTAGCTTTCTTCCCAGTGTGACATCTGTACCAAAAAAAGCATGTTACTGGCCCCAGAACTCGGGAACTTCCGCTAAAGCAGTAGGACCTCACACACACCAGTGCTCCCAGCCAAATTGTTAATGTTCTGACCCATCTGGCAGCTGTCACACAGATCTGAATCAAATGAAAGCATGTATCACGAGGTGAATCCCAAAGTAGACCTTAATCATTTCTAGCACCATTGATTAGGACCGCCTGGCAGGAGTGTTAATTACACACTGGGTTTCTAGAATTTAACTCTTAACATTCTACATCAAGTTTCTTGCCATATGCTGAATTTTTGAGATATGCAACCATTTCATCTTAGCCATTTTTTGAAAAAAAACCACAAAAAATATTGCTGCACATGTTATTTTATCGGTTTTTTTTCTCCCTGAATCTCTATCCATTAGCTCAGCAGTTCAGCTGTTTGCAGTCCAATATCTACATTTGATGTATCAAGCTGCATGAGCTTGGGTCAGGTTTACCACTAAAACTCTTAGGCTTTGAAAAAGAACACATAAGAAACTGCATAACCTAGAGTCATACCAGATAAGAAAAGTAAACAGAGATGAGTAACAGCTTAGGGATTCAGGAAGAAAGCTACAGGTATGAAAGAGCAGACAATGGTAAGAAAAACAAACAAAAGGAAACTGAAACAGTAAAACTACAATGCTGAGCATTGATTGACATTGAACACTGGTCCATTCCAGGGAGCAACACAGGCCAATTCTTCCTAATCTAAGGCTGACTGGCCAGCAAGACTCATTACAGGCATACTAATGGGCACATTAACCAGGCAAAGCTGTAGGAACTCATTAGTTCTGACAATCTGCTCTATGTGCAGCCAATACATACGCACTTGTTCTCTTCAGCTGTATGTATCTTGTTTACAGAATTTCCTTCATGGGGTAAAAGTTGCCAAATCTAAAATAACCAAAAGAGGGAAGGTTACACTGCAGTATATCCGTGCTTTGGAACAAGCTCACTAAATCAGAAAATGTGACATTTTTCTGGTTTTTCCACTTCTCATAAAAAGTCACAGGGCATATTTTGAACACATTTTTGACATTACTGACTATACAAAACAAGAGAAACTCTCATAGCGCTGGTTAATGACCCACAGATGTCATAAAGATCATCATAGAGTCCTAATGCTAACTGTAGAGCATTTGTGCCATTCTCACATTCTAAAAACCTCATACATTTTTCCAACATTTGGGAAGCTGTGTATGACAAGACTGAGATCTCAGCAGAATGTCTGAATTTGTTGTCTACATCTTCTGGCTACTGGGTGTAAAATGAGGCTTTGGTCATGTATTTGAAGATTTTCATCAATGTATTTAAATTAAAAGTTGGGTGGAATGTGACAGTTCCTGACTTGAACATTTTGTTCTCTGATGTTTACACTACTGTAACACTATATATTTTTTTTTACCAAAACACCCCAAAGCAAAACTAAAACAAACAAACAAACAAAAAAACATCCAGCAATGTTTAGATATCTCTCTTTGAATGTGGTAAGTAGTTCTTTTCATGTTTAAGGTTTAGGAAGGTTTCGATGATGCAAGAAATAAGGAAAGAAAAAGTGGAAAAATCTTCGTTGTTCTGGAAGTTCTGTGCTACTCTGAATCATCAAAGAATGCATTTCAATGTTAACAATTTTAAAAGGAGCTCGATAATCTTGTGCACTTCCCTGCTATATTATTACAATCTTCACTCTGTTTAAAGTTTAATTTTAAAAATAATTGTCCCTTATTAAAATCTCCCACATTACATTACGGCTGGTCATGCAGAAAATTACTTTGCTTCAGGAGACAAAACCATCCAATAAAATAATTTCTATCCTATAGATGAAAGAAAATTGGTATAATCACAGTGCAAAATCTTGGAAGTGCTTTGTTTACTAAACCGAGCTGTGAGCATCAAGAAGAGGACTTAGTGCTTGTGACTCTCATGAACTTTTCACTACTTTCTTGAAACTAGGACATGATCTCCCAGATCCTTCTGGCATTGTTTATTTAGCATGGTCCGAATGAAATGGAAAACAAATATTTATAAGTGACAGAACTATCAAAACACTTGGAAAGAGTGAATGTGATGATCCCATTTACAAGAAACATTTTCTATACTTCCATTTATGCATTTTTTTTCAGAAAGCAGTTTGTTGACAGTACAGATAAATTTGGAAAAAATTAGGTTTGGGGTTTTTTTTCTCTTTTCTTCCTACAGGTTTGATCAAAAGAAGAAAAAGCATGAAATGCATCTCAAGGTAGAAAATGAAAATTATGAAGTTAAACTTCTGAATTTTTAATAATATTTCAATCTGGGAATTTTTTGTAGTGCTAGCAATAGATGCAGAACTAGAAGCACTAATATGACTTAAACTGAACATGATAATACTATTATATAAGAGACTTGTTTATTTTATCCAAGAGAAAGAAATTTTTATGATGGTGAGGCTGAATTTTCCTTATATTCTTATTTATTCTTAGCCTATTCTACCAAAATCTAAAGGCTGGAATTCTCCATGTACCTATCCCTCCTCTACACTGACCTACTTCAGAGGCCGGAGGAAAATTTGGGTGGAACCATGGAAACCTTAGGGAACAAAGATCCTACATATTCTATGACAGATGCCTGATTTGGGCATGTATATTTGCACTGTGAAATGATTAAACAAACCCCGTACCCAACTGCAGCAGTGAGGCTGCTCCACAAGGGCTGCTGGACCAGGAGCAGCAGATGCTGACAGCACAAGCCGTGCTCTCCCTAACAGGGAACAGTCTGGCAGGACCCCAGCAGGGCTGGACTGGGGATGGCAATCCCCTGGATGGCAGTTCCAGGAAAGGTGAGGGGATGAGTCAGGGCTGGGGTCCACCCAGAGAGTTTGCTCAGAAAGAGCAGAAGTTAAGACTGAACACAGGGACAACCACAACTCAGCACAGGGTGGCATGGGGTGTCCCAGCCTGACAAGCCTGAGCCCAAACAAGACTCCTGGACCTGGCAGAGAACACCCGGGTGGAGACCCCAGTGAGGCTGGTCAGGGCAAGGCAGGTCTGTCGGTGGAACACAGATCATGACACCAGCAGAGTGAGCTGGCTGGGATGGATGTGCTGGAACTGAGACCTCACATGCACAGTTCTCAGAATATGTTTTCTCCAGCTAATTTTGGTTTATGAACCGTGAGGGCAATATTGCAGCACCATGCCCATTTAACATCTTTGTCAGTCCCTTGGAGAAAGTGTCAGAGCTCACTCTCAAAGATTACAGATGGCACCAAATGCAGGGAAGCTGTCAATAACTCTTGAGAGAAGGGGTTCTGTTCATACAGATCCAATCAACCCGGAGGAACAGGTCAACAGGAAATGCAAGAAATTCCACAAGGACAAATGCAAGTGCTGCCCCTGCACATGAGGCACCTGTGCAAGGAGACAGGCAGGTGCCTGTCTGGGTGAGAACCACTTACAAAATACCTGCCAAGTCTCTTGTGGGTTTGGTTTGTTGTTGTTTTTAATCCCCACAGCTACATCTAAGGTTACTTAATTGAAAATAAGAAGTACATCAGCTGTCTGATGATTAATGAAAAGATCTAATATATACTATGTGGATTGATGAACAGATAGTACAAGTCCATTGACTTCTATGACAATTCAATACAAGATCTTCTTAGCCACTGACAATATAGTGGATTTCTCAAGCCTTGGAATAAATTTCACTGCAGAAAGCACAAATACCCCTTCAGGAAGGATTTGAAAAAAAAAAAACAAACCAGATTTTATGGTTTGTGTAACCCTAATTTTTCCTGTATCTCAGCACTTTTAGTCTTTTTGTGTCCATTGCTGCTAACTAATGGAAAACCACTAGTGAATTATGGGTTGACTGCACAGAGATATGTGAGAAAGCAAGATACCTACATACTTTGATCCACTGGCAAAGCTAATTTGTACCAAACTGCCTTTTAGATTTATTACCGCTTCCAAATATGCATACTGAAAGGGTGAGACCATTAAATAGATTATGCAAAGGTAAGTTGTAGTAACCCCTCGAAGACATTTAAGTATAGGACTGGTAATAAAACGTAATGATAAATTATAGTCTTACTAGAACTTAAAGAATATGTTCCAATAAAATTTTAGGGGTTCAATAAAATGTGATACCTAACCCTCAGTAAAATAGTAGACTTTCTGTATTAGTGCATAATGGTAGAAGGTTTTAGTAATTTCAAGGGAAAGTTAATATTTTATATGAATATTTAAATACTTGACACATTATTAGAGAGATGGAGACCAAAATCTCATATTACCAAGTGACTGCTTAGTTAATTCCATTAGAATTTTACTCATTTGTGTTGGTTCTAAAAGTCATTCTTAATTTGGCCCATGCTAGAGGGCTAAATCAGTCTTTAAAAAAAATATCTCACCACTTTATTCTATGTGTTCTTCATCATTTATTTCACACTTATATTTGCTGCTTAGAGAAAATGATTACTCTTTGAGAGCTCAGTTCATCTCTCCTGAAGGTCATTAAGCATTTGTCCTTCTTAGAATGATCAGCAAGTGACAATTTATCATCACACAATAGACAGGGATAATAAGGTACATATTTATTCTTGCTAAAAGTTAAGTTCAAGATTGCACAAATTAGTAAAAAATATTCTAAAAGAAAATAATTTTTCTCACAAATGAGACTCATGTACAGCAAGCATTTTCACAAAAAGAACCCCACAGTATTCTTACAAAATACTGAGGATTTTTATGAAAAAAGTATAAATTAGCATAGTAAGTGTCTTAGTAGGTAACTACTTCTTACTGACTAACTATAGTTGCCAAAGTTGCAATTCACATTGCTATTTTGTGATGGAAGTTATAAATCCAAATTATTTGCAATGGAATTAATATTGATTGTACTTGGCCATATTAGTACATTCCTGTAATTACAGTTACTGCTCATACAATATAAGTAATTGGTCTAGCAAGGCTTCCAAAATACATCCTAGCAAGAAAAAAAGAGTTAGATTTTTGTGAAACTTTGTCAAGCTCCTAATACACTAGGTTGAAACAAGAACTAGCTCTTGTCAGCAGCCAGTGGAATGATTTACATTTTCAGATAGGTCAAAATTTTAAAAGCACTCAATGCCTATAAGGCCAAAGACAAAAACTTCCATGTTCTCCATGAACCAAATTCCCTACAGAAGCAGAAACATATGTTCCTTGTAAGATCACCCAGATGCTGTCCAAAATTGACCATAGTTTTATCAGTTTGTTGCTGGTCAGCACTAAGCAGCAGTAAAGAACCTAGTAAAAATCATGCTATTTTTAGTCTGAGAGGGTCACAGCTCTGCCAAATCCATCCCTGAAGGTCCCAAAAACCCTGGGCAAGAAGGTGTTTCCTGAGGACCCCTGAATGGAAGCTTTTCTTGCAATGAGTGAATGGTGATAGCATGACTTCAAAAACCTTAAATTAGATTTTCAGAATTTGACTGCCAAACTCTGTGGTAGATAGTTCTATCAAATTTTTCATCAAAATTATAATTCTGACTTGTTCCATAATTGAAAAGCTGTTTTTCTAAGTGGGGAACAGGAATTTCCATTCTCTCCACAGATTAAAATTAACTACACTTAAAATGTATATATATAAAAGGATATTTAGTACTGATTTTTTACTCATGTAATCTGAGCTATGCAGAGCCCCCAGACATTCTTAAAAGATTTCTTATGTAGAAAAGAAGGGGAGAATTATGAAAAGGAATTCTGTGTTACTGATTGACATAGGAATGAGCAAATCTGCCTGATTTTCCTGAGTGATTGCCTTAGAGAAACCTAGGAACAAGGCTATGGAAAGCAGCTAGTCCGTTATAGTGTTTGACTCTTTTAACACTTCTAACTATTGTTTTAATATTTGCAAAATATATAAACAATTAATCAATCTGTGAGTCTTCATAATTATTCTGAGTGATCAATATGTTTCCTCAATTTTTCATATAGAACAGAATGTGCCTGCATAGCAGAGCCTGTGTTGAAGAACTAAAAAAAAAAATAATTCCAAAACATGTAAAAGTCATGCTGAAGTAGTAAATCTCTGCAACACTGGAGGAGTTAATTTTGCACTGAAGTGTACTCAGAAAATTGATACAGTATGTCATGCTATCTGTTTTTCCATTTAAAATTAAGAGCCTTAAGCTGTAGATCATCAAAACTCATTTTCCAGAAAACTAACGAAATACCGTTTGACAGATTGATTCTTGTTAACAGTGAAAAGGTATTGCACATACTGACCTGAATTTATTTTTTTTTTATTGTTATAATAAGAACTAGTCATCACTTTTTAACTCCTGACATATGGGTATCAGAAGATTTACACAATTTGACAATGTCAAAGAGTTTAACCAGCAGAATGCATAATGTCTGGCTTAATCTGAGTTATTTTTCTTTAAATAAATATGTAAATAACAATAGGAAACAAAAGAAATTAGCAGGAAATGCAAACTACTTCTGGAAGAAAAAAAATAGCATGTGATTATTATCAATGTTATACATGAAAGTTCTTCACTGTATAGTTCTGATCACCTACACCTCACTCTCTCACAGGGAGGAAACAATGGCTTTGCAGTGGTTTAAAACAAATGAGATTTTTTTTAGGGGATGGTGATGTATTTTTTTTCAAAATGTGTTTTTACTAAATATTTATATAATTTTCATAGGTTCAAGATCAGGACTTTTTTCTTATTTAAGAATAAGGGTCATTAAGAGACCTACCAAGAATTCCACCAATGTCAAATATATGTTTGAAATTAAATTTTTTCAGGAAGATCAGACCTTGAGCCACAACGTTTCTCAGTGAGACAAAGACACCGGTGAGACTGAATTTTTTTGTAAACCATACAGCATATAGGACAAAAATATACAAATCTTCAAATCCTGTGGTTTATGATAAAATATAGATAATAAAAAATTTCCTGATCGTCACCTCTCCCTGAAGACAAACACCCTCAAGATTCAAATTAATCTTTAATCATGAAACTTGAGACAAAACTAAAAGTCATTACATAAATTAAAATGTCTTTGGTTATCTATAGAATCACAGAATAATTTAGATCAGAAAAAACCTTTAAGGTCCTTGAGTCCAACTGATGCTGTTTGGGTTTTTTACCTTTTTTTCTTTTATGTATTCTCTGTATCCTTTACACATATACCTGCAGCTTTGTAGCTTCATATTGTAGCTTAGTTTCAACAATTTCCTAGGCAGAACGACAAAACAAATCTCAGGATCCCTATGCTATCTTGGTTCTCCTTAGAAACCAAGGCTGAAACCAGCTTTCTAACACACGCTTTTGTAAACAGGGCCTGGATCTCATCCTAAGGGGTGAGAATCTAGAAAGTACTAGAACTGGGGGAATTACTTCACCAGGTGAGTTCCTAATTGGGGAGTTCTTGTCAGATATGCTAATTTGCAGAATCTATAAAAATTGTACACACATCACGCGTGGTGTGCATCTTCGGCTTTTTCTACGTGACGAATTTCTGTATGTGAGGATCCTCATATAAAGGTGCCCTTTTATCACCATAATTATGTCTGAGTCGTATTTTTAGGGCCAGAGAAAAAGGCATCACAACCATAAACCTGATACTTCCAAGTCCCCCACTAAACCCTGTCCCATAGTTTAAATATCACCAGGGATGGTGACTCAACCACTTCCCTGGGCAGCCTGTTCCAAAGCTTGATAACCCTGTCAGTGAAGACAGGCACCCTTCCAACTACTCTGCCCCCAGCGTGTAGTGCTACATGGGGTTGTTGTGACCCAAGGGCAGGACCCAGCGTGTGGCCTTGTTGAACCTCATACAATTGGCCTTGGCCCATTGATCCAGCCTGTCCAGATCCCTCTGTTGAGTCTTTCTACCCTCCGCCCTAGGTTACACCAAGTAGCACTGTTACCTTTCCTGTGATGTGCCTCAGCTGACTAGTTTTCAGTTTTATTCTTATCTCTGCTAGTCACTAGAAAAACAAACTAAAATAACATATTTACTAGTAGGTCAGTGAAAATCATCAATATTATCAGTGTTGCTGCAGTTCAAACCATCTTTTCCTCAATAAATATTGTAATGCAGGGACTGAAAGGATCATGCTGTTGCCTTTAAACTGGTACAATGGAAATGATTCATGAAGATTGATTACATCTCCCACTATACTGTCTCTAGAGGCAAACCATTGTACAAGTCAATCTTCATTCTTTAAAATATCACCAGAAAATATTAGATGTTTTTATTATAGCAGTAATTCTATCAGGCTGCCAACATGCATGTCAAAGTCTGCATAGATAGTGCACATGAATAGTGTTGAGTTCAAACTGATACTAGTTACTGAAACATAACATTTGATGGAAGCAATTAAGAAAAAGGTTCTATTAAAAAAAATAAATTTCATATTCACGATGTTACCACTGTGAAAACATTCCCTGAAGGAAATTGTTATAAAGGAACTAAGTATAGGAAGGTGATTTCTTAAATAAGAGTCATTAACTGATCATCTACAATTGATTGCAATGTCGGTTGCTACCTTATGGACAGAGAGCCATTATGTACTTCCTGTAAGATTTTAAATACAAATAGTTAAATTCAGGTAAATACTTGTGTAGGTGTTCAAGTATAAAAATACCCCATCTGGATTTATGTTTCCATCTAAAGTCAATTCAGTATATTTTGATTAGAAATGACAATGTGTAGGTTTAATGCAGTTTAAGTATATTTGTTCTAATTAAATTCATTGATTTCATTTTCCTGAATGTTCTAATTTATAAGACTGTTGAAGGAAGGACTGGTGATCTTAATGACAGGAAAGTTGTTGTTCAAGGTTCTAGCTATAGGGAAAACACCCTGCAGAAGGAAGCACTACTTCTGGATACTGAGATTATTGTTTTAAGTTATCTTCTCTGATCTGTAAGAGTCTGCTTCTAAAAATAGAACCACATTAAAGTAAATAACATTTCCCAACGTTTAAGTAGGATTAATTCAGCTAAATAAAACATGTATCCTTACCTGGCAACTTCCAATATTGCTCACATAAAAACTCTTATATATTTACTTATGCAAAATAACATGTACATAGCAACGGCTCCCTTAAAATCATTAGCCTCCCACTGACTTTCTGTGCAGCAATACAATCAAAGCTTAAGGGAAAAATAATTCACTGCAGCTACTTTGTGTAAAACCAGAATGATCTCAAGCTACAGCACTACAGAATTTCTGTTCTGTAAAAGGATAAGTGGGAGAAAAAAGATGAAGGAATTCAAACTAATTAGTCTATGTAAAGGCTAGGTACACTGCTTAGAGCAATGATAAAATTGTGGCTCTTAGGTAAGCAAACATGGTTTTCATAGCTGTTTAATACTTGTTCTCTTTCTCACTCTATAAAATGGGAACAATAAGTACTGAACTTCCATGTTGGCACAGATAAGACAATAAACACCTCTCAGCAATATCCAGTTATTACAAAAAGAGAAAGAGAACAAAGACTGTTCTAACCTTATAAAACCTTGTAATGTAACTACAAATCCTGTTCTCAGTGTACAAGATATTCAAATTCCCAAAGGGGAAATATTTTGCAAAACGAGCTCACTGCCCTCCACTCAGACAACAAAGGATTTCTATTGTGGAGATACCGCTCACCCAGCTTTAGGCCAGGGACATGATGCACACCTTGATTTACAACTGTACTTCATTAATTCCATCAGCTACCTGTAGACACAATAATACCAGAGTTTCTTAAACCTTTCAGATGATTTTTGAGTTTTGAATGTGGTTATGTTTGGGAGAACTCATCAGATATTTAGGAATACAGAAGTAAAAACAAACAAACAAACAAATGTGGCAGAGTCTAAGGTATCTGTTAAATAGAGATTTAGTTCTGAAAAGACAGTGAAATACCTTCTTTAAAGCTTCTCAAAATACATGTCTACTGAACATATGAGAATATCTTCCCACCAAATGAAGTCAGAAGTCACAATTATAATTTGACTAAAGAGAGCAGGAAAGCCTGAGGATATCACCAACATCCAAAGGAACTTACTTTAGCAACAAGAAGGTTAAATAAAATCTGTATACTTATATACAGATTTAAAGGGAAAAATAAAGTAATAACATGATATGGTATTAAAGCTGGTATTTAAGTTGATGCTGCTGCATGTGTTTAAACACTGGAGAAGAGTAAAATGCAGAATCTAAATCCTTATAACAGAAGTGTTTTCAGGTTGCTGCACCAGACGGGAAACCTCACCCTTATCATCTGACGGGTTAAAACCGCAACATTTTGCCCTTGCATTCTTGCGCCATTTCTGTTACAGCTCTTAGGGAGACTTAAAAGTTGAGAAGTTTAGTCTTAAAGACCTTTCCAGAAACACTCTAGCGATACTCTATTTCTAGGTAGATTAAATACTTTTCTCATTCTATGTGATAAAAGAAACAATAAATGACACAGGTTTGAATAAGGCATTCAAAATTATTAACAAGACATTTCTGTGCAAATGCAGATTTTTGTAAAAACAAAAATTACTTGCACTCCAGCATTGGAAAGTACTAAATGATACCTCCTCCCTACCCCTACCAACAATTCCCATCCCTGACCAATCTACTTCTTTCTAAATCAGTTAAGGTTTTGACTGGGTCTTCTGGACAGTCCCATCAGAATACAATGCTTAGTAGGAACAAGGATGACTTTTTCCAAGTGAGAGAAAGACAATTCACTCCCAGAATTTAAGAACTATACTAGAGACTGCCACCAAGAACGGCTCACTTACAGTGAATAGCGAATCTATTAACAGCTCTTTGGTTCCCTTCCTGTATACAAAACCTTCCTGATTTTAGAACAGTGCTAAATTCAGTGTATTTCTGCTCCTACTGGATTGATTAATGTCACTGTTTTATTAGCTGGAGAAATCCCTTCCCAAGGTCCCTAACTTTTTAACACAACCAATTGCAATTTTAGAGGTAATGAACAATCTCGTCCGGGACTTCTACAAAGAAGCCTTTCAACTATTATCCAAAAACTAAAAATCTAAGCAAAAGAATTAATTTCCTAGAAGAATTTTCATATGGTTTTTCAAGATCTGTATAACCATAACATTTCCTGCTCACTTAGAATTTGCGTCCCTTTCAGATCACTTTTGTCATTGTGTAGATAGTGCTAACTTTAATAGTATTGGATAAGTCTCATCTGGTTTTACTGATGATTAACTGAGATCAGGAGGCCTGTGATGGTCACATACAAAAAACTACTTACACAGAATTTGGAGATTAAAGTCCATGAAATTCAGCAACCTCTTTTCAATTTGAAAAAAAAACCCAAACTGACACCAAACAAGCAACAATTAAAAACAAACAAAAAAAAACAACCAACCAACAACAACAAAACCCCAAACCAAACCAAAAAACTATGGAAGAAGTCTGGGAACCTTATATGTAATTTTATGCTTCATACTTACCATTGGCTATGCCAAGGCTATGTCCTTCTCAGTACAAGAAGTATTGCAGATTCCTGATGGAGAAAACTGTGCTATACAGGGATCAAAACAGCCCCACTAATAGAAACAACTTCTCTTGCAGGAATATATACTGCAGCTCCTCATTCGCAGTTGTCAGTGACCTTAAGCATACACAGGCCTTATTACTTTTATTCTGGAAAGCTCTAGAAGCAAACTGCAGCAGCAAAACACCAGCTACTCAGTTGGGGTGACCTAGGAATCTCTTAGACTTCTCTAAACTATTGTCATTCTTTGGCATGATGAGAATAAATCATGCAGCTGTCTGTTTTGCATGTGCCCAGGAAGAAAGTATCTCATTCACCTTCCTCTCTGTACAACACTCAGACCTAAGCTGAAGAGAATTCTCAAGAAACCATATACTATTAAACAGCAAAAGCATAGGTGAGATCAGGGAATAATGCATTGGAAAAAAAAAAAGAAAAAACCCACTCCACAAACACATAGAACTATTATACATGTATAATAAAGTTATCTACAAAGCAATTTTGACTCTTTATATTCCTCAAATAATATACACTTCCCAAAGTGTTGAGGAAATAAATGCTTGTTAATTTCATTGATGACCTAAACCATATATGCACATAACATTGCAACTCTTGAGTAGTGAAATTCGTTTTCATTAGGATGCAAACCTCAGTGGAAAAAGGAATAGAAAAGACACTGTTTTTTCTTGTGATATTGAAAAAAAAAATTCCATTTCTGTTTCAAAAATGGTAAAACAGAAAAATAATTCCTAATGCACAGAAAGGAGCCCTGGGATTACACTACATTGTATTTCTATCAATTAAATGAACTAGCCTTAGAACAAAGTTATTCAAGAGCAAGATACACTTAAAAATTAAACCTTGCATTAAGATACCTTTACACCAAAGGCTTGTACAAACCAGAAAAATGTATTTAAGAAACAGTACTTTTTTGTTAATTATAAATATAATTGGGCAAGTCTTCATGCCACCTGTGTTCCAACAAGACCTGTATTTCAATGGGGAAAAAAAGAGGGGGAAAAAATCCTGATCAGGAAGTGGTTTGTTTTGAATCTGTGCAGATTTCACTGTAAACTGCACCAAGAATTTTCATTAGTCTGCGATTAGCAGTGTGCCCCGGCAGTCAGGAGTGTCAAACCTGTCCTGGGGGGCATCAGGCACAGCATCACCAGTCGGGCAAGGGAGGGGATTGTCGCGCTCTGCTCTGGACTGGGGCAGCTTCACCTCAAGTTCTGGGGGCAGTTTTGGATGCCACAATATAAAAAATACATTAAGCTATTGGAGAGCATCCAAAGGAGGGCCATGACAATGATGAAGGGCCTTGAGGGGAAGTTGTATTAGGAGCACCTGAGGTCACTTTCTGTTCAACCTGGAGGAGATTGAAGGGAGACCTCATTGCTGTCTGCAACTTCCTCGTGAGAGGAAGTGGAGGGACAGGCACTGATCTCTTATCTGTGGTGACCAGTGACAGGACCTGATGGAATGGCCTGAGTCACGAAAGATTTAGGTTGGATTCTAGAAAAAGTTTCTTCACCCAGAGATGGTTGGGCACTGGAACAGGCTCCTCAGGGAAGGAGTCAGAGTCCCAAGCCTGACAGAGTTCAAGAAGTGTTGGGACAATGTTCTCATGCTCATGGTGTGACTCCCAGGGATGGTCCTGGTCCAGGTTATTCACTGAAAATGATGACATGGATGATCTCCGGGTTGAGATTGTCAGCAAGGTATCTATGTATACTAAGGAGGACCCTTTCCTTCTGGAAGAAACTTTTTTGCTGCCAGAAGAAAACTGAGGGGATACCTCAGAACAGCTCACACACAACTCATCTTTCTTCAATCCATCAAGTTCCTGCTGCAAGGTACTCTAAGCCAACAAATTGTTTCACTCAGTGTATAGTAATATCTTTGCACCTAATATATGAAGGG
Source organism: Edolisoma coerulescens (assembly GCA_013397115.1). Lineage (NCBI taxonomy): Eukaryota > Metazoa > Chordata > Aves > Passeriformes > Campephagidae > Edolisoma > Edolisoma coerulescens. The sequence goes on from VWZW01003471.1 coordinate 900,135, forward strand.
AATTATTATTAATGAGATTATTATGCTTAGCAGTTCTCACATAACACACTGATCATTTAATTCACTCTGAAAAGAGGAAGAGTAAGCTATAGAACTGTCAAAATATGTGCCATGCCTGCTGAATTGATGAAGTACTGAATAAAGAAGAAACCTTCCTCTGAATCTTTATCAGGTTGTATTTTCTAATAAACTGTGACATGGGATGTAGGACTCTGCTCTGTGCTGTTTCTCTGAATCAGTTACAGCACTACAAAATGGCTCAAACATAGCAAACACTGTTCATGAGTAGAAATGAACTAGACTTAGAGTAAAGAATAGAGACTAATGCCCAGGTATGTCCTTAATTTATGCTTGCATCTCTGATCCATGGTGAGAGGGCAAAGGAGAGAAGTTAGGGATTTTATAATCCTGATTCACCCTGCTTTGACATTTCCTTCTCTTCCTAGGCAAGAAAATATCAAAGAAGCACACTAAAGGGAATATGTCGTGGGTAAGTCTACTTTGGTTTTACAAAGTGGAGTAGCTACTTGACTATTGGTTGGGATGTCTCACTGCATGACAGCACCACAACAAAGTTAAACTCTTTCCACAAAAAGAGTTTAACTCTTCAAATCTGAAGACAAAAACAGTGTAAGGAAGCCCACCAGAGGGAGGATGGCTAGAAGGATTCAGGTAGGCATGGCAGGGGAGTAAGGCTACCTCCAAAGACAGTAGGTGCTAAGACAACTACTTCAGACTCCCAAGCCTCTAACATTCAGCTGCAAATCAAAGTGAATTTAATCCTAGTGTTTTGTTCCATTTTACAGTGACATAAAAACCTATAAATCTAATGTGGCTGTGGAAAATATGATACTTAAATATCTTGAGTGTCTCAGCAAATTGCAGACTAGATTTGTGTTACTTAAAGGGAAAACATCGAAGAACATCATCAGAAATGTGAACGGAAACAAGCCTACCAACTGCAATCCAATCTGATTTCTAAACCACACCATGGCATTATTTACATAAACTTCAACTGATTTTCAGAAAAACTGGATGAGAGCACAAAGAAATGCCCAGTCTCATAAACACTGACATCGGTGAGATCTACTGTGGACCAGCAACTGATCTTCAGACTACTACGTTTACCATTTGGTAGCCTACGTAGTAGATACAGAGCAATCCGTTTAACTTTGGCACTGTAAATAAGAATTTTTGAAATATATAAACTCTGAGGGGAAAAAAAAAAGATGATAATGTAAAATGTTCTCATTCTTCCATCTCAAGTTGTTCTGTGTAGTTTGGACAACACACTATTTGTAAAGATTTTAAAACAAAGTTTTGAGATATGCATATATATGTATGTATACAAAAAGTCAATTTAGATTTACTGCAGCTTTAGCAACCCCAAACAGCAATCTATATGAGTCTCTAATATTATGCTCTCTCTTCTCTTTTAGACAATTATTCTTCCTTAAAGTACCTACAGTGTGTGTTTATAAATGGTATATTTAGCCATAAAACTTGCTGAATTTGTACTTTATGCTCTTGCACATGCCAGAAGCTTTAATGTATCCTAGATTTACAGAGCTGTGTTGCTTTTTAAATGTATTTTTTTATTTTTGGAAAAACATAAAATCTTTTAATAGATCTTAGAGTACTGTATGTATCAACAGCTACAATTCAAAAGTTCAAACTAGTATAGTGCTTTGTTTCACACTGCACCATATGTTTATTTATTGTGACCTTGTATTTTGCTAACACTTATCACCGATATCTTTAAGTATTGTATTCTGTGTGTACCTGTTGCTGGCTGGTGTAGTTTTACTACAAATGTTTGGTTTAACTGTGTGTAATTCTAAAATACTTATTTTAGCTTTTTACCTGAAAATGGGTACTAAAATGATATTTAATATTTTCCTGTATGTTTGCCAGTTTGCTAAATCTACCTACAACCCGATGTTAAAAAGTTCTTTAAATCCATAAAGCAGAAAACTGTGCCTGAAAGTGTTTGTATAGTTTCTCTATTCCTATGGAAGTCTACACAAAACTGTAGTGTAAAGTAGAAACTCCAGACTGCTGACTTGAACCACCTCCCATGTACACCAACAGTCCAAGTTGATCCATACTGCTCCTTACAGAGATAACGATCTCAAGAGATTGGAGCAGGTGAAGACTATTCTTAATTTCAGGATAAATAACTTGAATTTCAGGAGAGTTTCTTAGTACTTCTAAACAATAATTAATGTCCTGTAGTGTGTAAACTTGTCCCTGATGCCAGGAACCTATGGAAAGTTAACATTGCCCTCAGGAGCTGGCAACGTACTGCAGTCTCCTGGAAACTGCTTTCAAGAGGCTAAGTAAGCATCAGTGCACCGATGACATAGGGGCTGCCTCCTGTGCAAGCCTCTGACATGTGAAGCAACGTATCTGGGCCATAGTGTATTTCAAAATATATTTTTCAGCTCAATGGCTCTCCATACCAAGAGAATAGTGACAAAATAACTTTTTAAATCTACAAAAATACACTTTATGTTCTCCTGTAAATGTAGCTGAACAAACCATATTACTACTCCCTTTGTTAAGCACATTTATTTCTCAAAGATTTTCTCTGGATGTTAATCTGACAGTACTAATTTATTACTGACCTGATCTTATTAGCTGTAAGCAACTAAAGGACTAATTGTGAATCAGTCTGCTATGGCATTATTTATGGATACTGAAAAATCTTCAGCAGAGAATTTCTTCAGCTCTCTGTAGCATTTTGTGAGAGTTCTGTCTTTCCCATGCAAACTATCTCAGACTATGTTACAGTTTTGTAAACTTCTTGCACCTGCAGGATGTTTGCCTGATTGTTATGGTTTTGACTAGAAAAATATTTAGAAATAGATATCTTAGAATTTGACCAATCCCCTCAAGGGATGGATGGCCAGAGGGCCAATTGCCTTATGCCACTTACACCTTTTGCAAACTAGTATATAAAAACCCTTGGAAATTATTAAATTTGCTTCCTTTCATCTCTGATCCTGGGATTCTGCATTTTTCTTATTTCGCCGTTCGGACTTAACAGCGACATCATTCTCAACTTACATTTAAAGAGTTCATATACCAAAATTCTACCCTAATGAACAGCTACATTGACAGAATCATAACATATGAATATGGTACCATAATCTGAGTAACTGTTGCACAGCAGAACTCCTGTGGTTGTAAGAAGAAACAAGCCATGTACTTACATATGCATATGTGCACACAGAAGATTCAGGGGCATGTGCAGCAGTGCACCCACTGTAGCCAACTGGCTCCCCAGAATATTTCATGAATCACACTTTCACGAAGAAAGCTGGAAACTACTCTTCCAATAAGATCCAGATATCTGAAAATCCTGTAAAACACAGAAGTGTATTAGCATTTGACATAACTATAAAAAACCTATACTATACATGGTAAACTTGTTGCTCAGCCAACAGGACATTTCTTCATTTCTGTCAGCTTGATTTAGAATAAATAGAATCATTATCATTATTAAACCACTACTCAATGTATAATAAACTGAGAGAGGCAGACAGAAGGAGAGGATTATATGATTGTTAATATCTTTCCTTAGGATTTGTATTTCCTAAACTAAAATAAAACCCATATTTTGCAAGCATGAAAAGACCCCTATTGAGCTAAACTTATGCAGCAAAAGAAAAGCAGTAGGTTGTTGTTGTTACATGTGACAATCTAATAAAAGGAATTGCTTTATAAAATCCAACTTTAGGAAAAAATTAAATATGCTTATAAGCCTTTTCAAGATTTTGAAAGCATTGCTGAAGCAGAGTAAATTAAAGGTATGAGGTATGCTTCGTCAGTACCAACAACCTATACTTAAGAGATAGTATTTGAAAATTATTCCTCAAGCAAATTCTTCCCCCTACAGCATCGCAGGTGCTTCTTGAAGTAATATCTTTAGTGTCTGATGACCTAAATAAATGGTAGTAGCACGTGTTGAATTCACCCATAATTTCTGGAAAAAATGTTTTTAAAAGGGGATTTAAGTGCATACCAGATTAATGTCTGTGGATATTAAAAAAAAGGTATTTGGTCTACATAATATGAGAATTATTGGGGTATTTTACTCTCTATAAAATTGAAGGACCTACATAGTATCTCAATGTATAAATAACTTTTTTTGAAATTTCTATCTACAAGTATAAACAAAGAATTACAGTTCCCAAAGCCAGAAGCGTGTGGAATTAATTTCTATTTTCTGGTTTTGTATTCTGAAAATAATGTTCACAGTGCATGGCAGGCCATTAACTACTTTGTCACAACTCTGGTTGCATTTTTTTGTTCTCATCGGTTTCATGAAAATACTGTTTCTCACACTTTTTGTCTGACTTAAAGGTTTCTTTTAACTTAGCTTTTCTGTACATCATGAAATTGAATTTAAAAGCATAAAGCATCTCGGTGAAACTATGGAAAAAAACCAGCAAACTTGGTGGAATTTTATTTCAATGGATTTCCTGGTAGCTAACCATGAAAACAAAAATTATCAAGGCCAGACAGAAAGTTTCATTTTTTTTTTTTTCCACAAGACAAAATAATTTGATATGTTAGTTCTATCAACTGCTCTTTCATCTATTCACTGTTTCACCTACTCACATTTATTAACACAGGTGTTTGGATGACTTCAATTCCATGAATGAACCCTTCTTATTTCTATTTTTATTATGAGTCTTATGCCTAAATTCCCATTTCCTTCTGTAATAATAATTTCTGATGAGCATGCATTGGTGATTTTTTCCTCATCAGAAATTCAGAGGATCTTCATGGTTCTTTTTATGCTACATTCCTTATTCCTATGTTCATAACCCCCACAGCTTGCTAAGTTAAAAGTTTTATCTTTCAATATTTAAATTGCATCTAGTTCATTGTGTCATTAAACAGAAAGATTTGAACTTTAAATGATGTGATTGAACAGACAAAAATAAAGACTGTTATGATTGTCAAAGAATTTTGGAGGGTTACTTTATATACAGGAATATAATTAAGAATTATATAGAGAGTAACAATAAAAATTAATATATACACTTATTCATAGATATAGATTAGATATAGTTAGAGATACAGATGTGTGTGGTGGGTTGAAAAAACTGAGTTGATAGACAGAGTTGTAGACCAATCACTTCTCGCAATTTTGCATATGAAAGTCAGCACAGCTGTGGGAAAGGGAGCTTCTGGTTTCCAGTCTCTCCCGGAGGGGTGGCCAGGCCGGGCCCAGCCGAGCCCCGCTGGGCCAGGCCAGGCCGGGCCAGAGCCTCCTGCGCCCTCCACTCTCCCCCTCCAGCGCAGCGGCACAGACCCCTGAGTCGCTGCAGGAAAGAACTATCTCAGAGCCATGGGCAGCTGAAAACAACTATGATTTGCTGCACAACTGAACTTACTTGAAGCGGCTCTTGGGGACTGGCAAGTCCCGTTCCTCCCTCCCGCCCCACGTGGCTCCACATTGGGCACCAATAAGTATTTGGGTTTGAGACAAATTTGGAGGAAAATATCTTCTGATAGAAGGCAGGCTACAACCGCCCCTCCCCCACCAGGTTCGGGAAAGAAATATTCCTCAGAGGAATGTGAAAAGGGAGGAAAAAACTATTTATTTAACAAACACACAGGAAAGGAATAATAATGCTAAATGATAAAATCTCTCACTTTGGAGAGAACCTGGTAAATTCAAAGTACTTTTGTGGGTGCGGCTCTCTCCTCTTCGGAGCTGGGTCAGCGTGGGGGTCCCCCCCCGGGCCTCGATGGAAAGTTCTCCCAGATGATGCTTTGGTGTTGTTGCACAGTTCCAGAAGAAAAGAAGAAGAAGCTAAAGTCCAAAGAGAAAAAAACCTCTCTGTCTCTCTCCGGAGAAAACAGAGCCGAAAGCTGGCTGAAAAGCAAGAAGGGTGCTTCCTCCACTCTTCTCGCCACAGCCAAAAGACACAGAGGAGCAGTGACCTTGGAGCACAGACTGCTCTGAAAAGTTCGCTCGGTTTTTTCCTCTCCCCCCTCTCAGGCTCAGTTTAAAGGCACAGAAAAGCACAGGGTTCACGTCTGGACATAGAGCCTGTCAATAGGGGATACACATCATAAAGTCACCCCAAGACAATGTGCTACACATATAGATTGGCGTTCACAGATCTAGACAAACAAAGCAGAAGAGCCATATTGATCAGGTGATTACACTTGCAGCTTCGTCTTCAAGATAACATATGTGATTAAACAGCTTCAGCCAGTAATGATAGTTTTATAATCCCTTTCAAAGAGAAAGATCATCATGAGATGATCACTCTGTATAGGGGCTAAGAGCACTAAGCCCTTACAATAGGGAATAAGAATGCTATTTCCTTCTGACAGGTACTAGTTTTGAGCAGCCCTTTTAGTGCTTAGTATCCCCCTTCACTTTGTGGTGAGAAAAGCTGTCAGAGTGGTGTCATAACACTACAGAGTGATAGTGATCCCACTGCAGCACATCACTGCTGGTTTTTGCAGCCAGGATGGGGTGCTGGGCCAAGTGTGGTCAGACGACCATATGTCCATGCATAGCTAAAACAAATTTCAAATATTGTCTTAAAAACTACACTGAACTTCACTTTTGCTAATCACACGACAGGAGAAAAAATTCCTCTTTTCATTTCTCAGCAAAAAAGTAAACAGTTGTTCCGGCTGCAAGGTTATATGATTTCAGAATTTCATTTTTGTTATAAAAACACACAACACAGTTATTACTTTATCCTGAAGTGATGTCAGGGAAATATTGTTACAGTATTTACACAGGTCTTTACTAGACAGAATAGCTCCTTTTTGTGGTTTCTTCCCCTTTTGAACCATTTAACAACACAATTTTACTTGCAAAAAGAATCATGCTGAATGACATTCAAGTTTGTACAACTTTGACAAGGCATCCATAGCATGACAATAAATTTGCAGAAAGGCAGTTGCAACAACTTAAAGGTTGTTTTACATACAGCTGGCTTTTATGATAGGAGGTATTTCAAATTGGTGGGTGTTTTAGCTTCTAATATTTATACAAATTATCCTCTTTTAGGAAGAGGTATAATCTTAAGATTCTTTTTTAAACTTCCTAATGAGAATGCTTCTGAAGTTTTAAGACTTTTTTTGCCATGTTGTAAAGTGTGATACCCAACCCAAAAGGCTACCTAGTCACTTCACCACTAAGGGCAGAGTTATGCCCTGTACATTTACAGTCTCTCACCTGTGTATTGCTACTGTCTGGGAGCTGCGACTTGGGCACTCCCACAGCCCTGCTTTCTCTTTCTCGAGAGCATGGGCTCTTCCCCAGCAAAACCTCCTCAAATACTGAATATTGCAAAGACCTCTGAGCTCAATGGCTCTGGGCTCCCTGAGCCTCCCTTGGTGCTGTGGGCCCTCACACAGCCTGCCCAGACCTGTTATAGCAGTAAAGGGAAGGATGCAGGGTCCCCTAAGAGAATAATAAAATGGGTGCCATCTGCCACGGGACCAAAGCTAAAGGTCTGTCTGTAGCACCTGAGGGATGAGGGCTGGGAATAGGATCAGGTAGCTTTTGCTTAATCTGCTCATCCTTTTGCATTAATGCTGCTGTGCCACTGGTGTGATTTATAAGTAATAATGCTTGTCATAAGGAAATTGCTGTTGTTTCTGGCCATGCATAACTTTTCAAAATTAAATACACACTTTGCACTAGGGATGCTGTCACCTCTGCTGCACCTCATTAGGTAAATTGAATTCATAAAATCTTAAATACTGTTGGGCCTAAGCCTCCCTCAATCACAAAATTCAAGTCACCAAATTACTCTAATTATCCTCTTGCAGTTGGGTTATTTTTTGCTGGGAATGTATTTCAGAACTTTTCCAGTGCCACTGCATGGTGTCTACCTATGACTGCCTTGCTGTGGAGGTGTTGGGCATAGTGCTGCCTTTGCTCTCGCCCCATGAGAGCTGCAAGCCTGGCCTGGCTTTGAAAATGCCATGGAGCTGCACGTGCACAGCTCTGCCCCTGGAGGTGGCAGTTTCTTTGAATTTAAGCCAGAGATGCACAAAAAGTCAAGGTGCCAAATTAGCTATATGCACTGGCCTGGTGGAGTGAGGGTAATAATGATGCCCATGGTGAATTCTCCATGCTTAAGGAAAAAAATGTTTCTGTGCAATATATTTAGATATAGATATAGACATAAATAGATAGATATAGATATAGATCATAGATATAGATACAGATATAGATACATACAGATATATATCCTCAGCCTATCCTAAAGAAATATAATTTCAATTTACAAACCTTATTTCTAAAAAGGTAGTCTTTCACGTTTGTTGACGTTCCAAAATGAAACTGTCAGGACAAACCCCTCTAAACTAGTGTGGTTAGAAAATCAGGGTAATTTAGAATGAGAAAAAAAGCATGGAAGCATGCATGCATATAAAACCAGCTAGTGGGAATTCTCAGACTAAATATGTTAAAGAAATAAATTATGATGCTGGCTTCTGTAGACATTAAACAAGATGTTTATCATGGCCACCCTTTTCTTTTATAAATTGGTTGCAATAGAAAATAAAGGTAGGGAAGATTAACTCTACCCGAACCAAAACCAGCACAAATGGCCACAAAGATAAATATAGGAAATTACATAGAAAAAAATGAAAAAAGCTTTTTTTACTGTAAGAGTGGTCAAATACTGGAACAGGTTGCTCAATTAGGTTGTACAGTTCTCACCCCTGGAAATATCCAACACTTGACTAGATATTTTCTGGGATAAACTGTTCTAGTTGACGCTGCTTGAGGAGAGTGATTGGACTAGATGATGTCCAACATTGATAATGACTAATTGGGAGGACAAACTGAAGGCTTTCAGGAGGCTGAAAATGAGCTGGCAAGATACTATGATTTAGGTTTATATTTTTGTAAAAATGATGTTCTTACACCAAAGTTTTATCTTATTTCCCTCTGTTCTCATATTCTTTCTCAACTGGAAACTGAAAGATCTTATTCTAGAAATTTGTTTTAAGAAAAAAAAAATTCCTCAGATACCAGTGTCACAGTTTGAACAATGTTCTCCCTCACTCCGAAATGATAAAATTTGATCTGTAAGAACTAGGTCAAATCACTTCAGTGTTATTTGTATTAGACTATTGGATTGGACTTCCTAAGTAACACACTGAAGGCACTGAGTAGACAAATTACTAGACTAGAATAAGTTTATTGGCTTGCCTTTGAAAAAATTTAATAACTAGAAATATTAATAATTACCTGTAGTAGTCAGCCAGGTCATCTTTACACATTTCCCATGGTCATTTCCACAGTCAGCATTTGATTAATGTGAATTCATAGACCCTAAGGTAATTACCCAATCATTATCAGACAACAAAATTAACTTCAGTAATAACTACCAATCAATATAATCACTAATGCAGTATAGCTCACATTAATGATCCAGCATTCAGACTTGAATTCGCTTAATATCCAGGTTCAATAATCCTTGTCTGTGTGCTTCAGAATACCATATTCATAAATGGATGCTTAGATTAAATACCTATTCCTTTAAATGTCAGTCCTTTGTACAGGACATATTAGATTTGCCCACTTTGCATTTGCTTCTCAAAACGTGTATTGGTAAGTGTCCAACAATGGAAGTTAAGAGAGCACAAGCAAGCAGATTTAAAACTCAGTATACATTCACACTTACTCTCAAGTTCTCTTCTGACATCATTCTGTGGCTAGAGAGTATAATTAATGATATTTCAGACTTCATCAAATCAGTAGAACTACTGACTAATGGATAAAGACAACTAACTATTTCATACAAGAATTCTTGGACACCCTGTTTTCACAAGTTGCAAAAAACCTTCTCATGCAGAACATTTGCTGGCTTATCACGAAGATGTGCTTCATGTAACTTGACATTCTTGAATGAAGCTGATCTTTCCTCCCCAGTGAAATTTCTTCAAACAGAGTTAGCACCATACTTCTTCTACCTGATTTCTCCAAGAACTGCAAATATATCCCCTCCTAGCTCTAGAAAAGGTAAAGATATTTTAGAGACATGGACTGAACGAGATTTTATATTTATATGGTCAAAATGCTGTGACTATCTAATGGAATTTTACTTAATAATTCTGAGGGTAGTTGTCAATGAAGATGAAAAACTTTGTTATCTGAAATATTTCTAATGTCCTTTAAATTATGATAAAGCTACATACCACCCTTCGTATACATGTAGTTTATATAACAAAATTGTTGGTTATGAAAAGTTATTTACTTATGCACAAATTTTCTATTTTATGTCTTTATATTCAGTCTTTTCTAGTTTAAATTTTTAAAAGTAATTTTCTACAGGGAATGGTCTTATAACACTGCTTATACTGTCTCTGGTCTTATAAGAATGTGAACACTGACTGAAAAACCTTAACATTTTCCCTGACTCCCTATTTTTACCCTACTTTAATAACTCTTTTCTATATCTTATCTGAAGTAATTATTTTCAACTAACAGTTAGTGAAGTCATTACTTATAAAAAATACTTGTATAAAATACAGTAATGTATAAAGTAATAAAAAAAATTTACATTTAAATTTTGTTTTAAATCATGACTCCTAACACAAATATATCTGAAAATACTACTAGAAGAACTCTCAGTTTATGGTTAAAAATTCTTTAAACTTAAGTAATAAGATTTGGATTTTAATCTTATTTTTAAAAATACCAAGCAACATTTCTCTATTTCTCTTAAATGCATGGTCCTAATATTACTATCCCATGATGTTAAAAGGTTTTAGAATAACATGACTGTGTAGAAGCTTTCAGAATGAGGAATTTCTTTTTGAATGTAAGATCTTTGATATTTAAGCATGGGAAATTTGAAAAACTTGAAAAATAGGACATGTTATAATTATGCTTTCCAGAAAACACACACATTAAAAATACATTTGTTTCATTTAGCCATTCATGGAGTACAAACACTAAGAAAATTAGCAGCCTTTAATAAAAAACAAACAACAAAACACTAAGTTTAAAGAAAATAATTTAAGGGGAAAGATATGAGTTTTTTAATTTTCGGAAGCTCTATCACATTACTTCTATTTGAATTAACTGTGTTAATTAAAATGATAAGTTAACTTTCATTCTCTGTTTCAAAATATTCTCTTAAATTGCATTCTGAATCACACTTCAATTAGCCTTAGAAAATATATTTCAATATAAGTTATTGCAACACCTTTAAGGTAATTTCTATATTCCTTTAATAACTTTTCAGGCCTCATTTATACAATGTATGTATTACATTTTATCTCTCAGGCCTACCTGAAGTGATAATTGCCTTCCAGATGTATGAAAACAGACATTTGAGGAAAATGTGTTCTACTATTTTCTAGACAGATCTCCCTGTGCTAGTGAAAACTCACAACCAATCAGATGCTGAAGTAAAGAATCTGATACTGACTGCATTGTCCTGAAGATAAATTGCTATTCCAGACCCCTGTGCTCCTTTGTCACGTAGCTGCAGGGCTTCAAGTCAGCATGCCAAGGATAGGGGTAAGTGACACCAGGGTCACAAATGCCACAGGAGACACCTGGCAGGGCAGCAGCACACACCAGCAGCACCACAGCAGGATCTCTGGTGGGCCTTGGAGGATGTCTGGAGAGGTTCCTTCGTGCAGGAGCGGCATTGTGCTACTCTCAAACACAGAAACTCATGGACTCCCCAGAGGTGGCTCCTGCTGAGCCTCAGCGGAGTGAGGAAGAGCTCACTACCCAGAGAAGGCGATGCCATGGCGGCAGGTGCTGGGTTACCACTGCCAGCTCGCTGATGACTGCTTGGGCACTACAGTTGAGGATGTGTTAGGAAACCACCTCTCTTCTCACCAGGAGCCATGAGTTAGCAGTTCCCACATCCCTGGAGAGATACAATTTTAGCAATCAGCAAGAACAGTGAGAGAGTGATTCAGAAATAGCTTGCAGCGAGAGGAGATACATGCATGGGGAACATGGGCATTCTGAAGGACCATGAGCTCCCATGGGCATTCTGAAGGACCTGCTTTGTCCCCAGGATTGTCAGAAGAAGATGGGAATACAATTAAGAGAGATTAGGAACATCAGAGATTTTAAGTTAAGATGCTATGATTTCGAATAAGACTCATTATTTTTGCATTATATTGTATTTGCAAAGGAAATGCTCTAGTAGAGCATAGTAACCAAGGTGTTTTAATTGTTTGGTAAAATATGAAATATAAAATATATCTCCTTTAACAAAAATATTTTCTCAGTACTGATATGTTTTCTTAATTTGTAATCAGTAACTTTCCAGACACAAAACAGTGAATAGTCTGTTGTTTCAGTAATCACCTGGGAAACTAAAAAAAAAAAAAGAATTATTCTTTTTAATCATGATGGCTGTTACAGAATTTCAACTATTTTTAAACACTTTTGGTTTTAATCCCTTTTACTTAGATGAAAAAATTACGTTATACTGCAAAAATCGACTAACCACTGTGAAAGAGAAGGTGAAAGCATCGTACAAGAAGGTGCAATACAAACATTTTGAAAGAGTGATTTTAAGTCTGAAACAGAAGTTGTATTCACAATTTCCAATACATTTCTAATTTTATTTTTTATACAGTAAACCTCACTCTAAACAGCAATGTGGTATGTAATCCCCACTATCCCCAAAATGAATTAGTTGCAAACTGCAACAAAGGAGCAGGATACCTTGTGGTAATATTAAAAAGTGCCCTTTTGTTTTCTGAAAGATGTGCTGTTCAGGTAGAGTCTTTGCATTGCCAGAATAAGTGATATGATCATTCTGGAGGCAGAAATTAACTTTTCCCAGTGAAGTCCTTGGTTAACTTGCACCAACCCCTTATTTCCACCACCAGTAGCATGAGGTATATATGATAGGTCTCACCTCGATTATGCTCACTAAGAGTAACATTGTTTCTTTCTCAGCACAGATGACTTTCTTTTAATTCATCTCCCACCTTTCATTTTCAAGTTGCAAAATCCTCAAACACAACCCCCAACCCCCCACAGTTTTAGTTAGTAAACTGCAAAGAAGTTTAGTTTAAATGGCATCATTAAGATATCTGTGTACATCCAGATCAACCTCAGACAATTTAACATGAATTTTCTCCCTATTCAGTAGCATATCAGACTATTTGTTAACAAAAAAGATCTTATTGCTCCTTGGTTCTTCTGTTGTGTCTCAACAGGCTTAAAAGAGCCTATATCCATTATGTTTGCTTGAGATCCATTTTATCTGATTAATACAATCACTTGCCCTCAGTCAGAAAGAGAAAATAAACTGACTCTGGTACAAATGCTGAAGGACAGTACAGACAAAAAGAAAAATAGACCTGTCTGCTGGAATCTGTAATCCTGCCATCAGTATAGAGCTAAGAAGCCAGAATGTATGTACAGAGGCCAAGATTTTCCTATCCAAACAGCCATAAAAGAAATTAATTTAAGGTCATGGTATTGGATTCATAATAAGGAGACAGTAATCCAATTCCTAAGGCTGCTACAGGCTTCCTGTGAGACTGTGATAAAGCCATTTATTTCATAGATTTGGGAATGTATTCCCAGACTTACCGACAAAATTTTTCTTAGCAATAACACAAGGAAGCAGATTGCTTAAAGATAGGCCTAAAGTACCAAAATACTTTACTGAATCAAGGCTTTTAACCTGCAGCTTCCCAAATGAAGACAGCACTACTCTTTTTTACCCTCTGTCAGGTCTCAACAGACTTGTTACCTATATGCTCAGTTTTGCTTCTGTGAAAAGTCTCCAATAATATAGATAAATCCTTTAGCACAATTAATTCTGAGCTTATTTGGGTTGTATTTGTCTTTCAGAACAAAAAATAATGCTGTATCTTTTCCATTCTCTATAATACAGTGAACTTGAGCTCATAAAAAAATGGCAGATTTACGATTAAATTTTGTTAGAAGACTCTCCCAAAGTCTTATGTAACCTGTGAGATAGGAGGGAACCAGTGAGGAGTAGGTTAGAGGATAAAGCAGTAATAATATCATTGTCCCTGACAGAGAGAAATCTGAATTCAATGTGGGAACACACACAAGCAAAAATCTATTTTATAGCATCCCTTGCAGTAATAAAAATTGCTGTTTGAGGCCACCTTCTGAGATATTGCTAAAATAATTTCCTGTGATCCTTGAAGGTTGTTTCTGTACAGATATATATATGTATATATATACACATAGAAAATGGTCTGCTATTGGAGGACAAAGCAATAAAAGAACAAAAAAAGACTTTGAAGTTTAAATCCCATATCTAGAATTCAAAAGCACGATTCACTTTTCCAGCAAAGAACTGTCCTAAAAAAAACCCAATCCTACCAGACAGCTATCTCCTTTCAGAAATATAAAAGGAATAATGAATTGCACAGATATTTTATACTCAGTAAGTAGTTCACACAAATAAGAAATGACATAACCCTTAAAAATAGTTTGATTAAGCCATTAAGATGGAAATCATCACACTGAAATATCTCATCCATGAAACTGAGCATAAAAATTATTTTGAAATTATTCTAGGAGGAAAAAAGGGGTTTTTTCCACTGACTTGTGGTTAAACTACCTGATGTTTGGTTTTAGCACTTAAGGTAGCACGGTGGCAGACTGTCTTGGTTTGAAAGACAGGTGTCTGCTAAGGAAGGCAGGAGCCTCCCTTGGAATGGAAAATGAAACTCTCTTCCCTCTGAATTATTACCATTTTGGAATTAAGGGGCTTTCAGGCAAAGATATGAGAAAGAGGAGTGACAGTCCTTTACTATATATTTATGTATAACAAGGCAACCAACAACAGTAACTATGGCAGCAGCAACAAACAGAACCAGGAACCCAGTGACGCCTTCTCGGCTGTCAGACACTNACGGCCTGGCTTCCAGTGGGGTAGGGAAAGGTGGGCTTGGGATCCCGGGGGTTCTCCCTGAGGCACCCAAACAGATGGTGAAAAAGTCCCCTTTTCAGTGAGGCAGGGTGTTGAATAGAAGTCCCAGTGCAGACAGCTGCTCCAGTAAGCAAGCTCCCACTCAGGGTAGAAGGAAAAAAAAGCAGAAGGCAGGACTCCACAGTGGTGACGAACTCTTCCCACAGCGACCGCAGCCTCTCCCCACTCTGACGGCCGAGAGAACAAGAGAGCCAGGGGCCGCACCCAACCCCCTTTTTTCCCAGTTCAAATCTCATGGCATCTCTGCCCCACACGAGAAAACCCCAGGTAAAAAAAGGGTGGCCAGTTGGACCCCTACCCCCCTGTGGCCGGGTCTTTTTGTCTCTCTTAAGTGCTCGGTAATTTGTCTCCTAGCAACATGTATGGGGAAAATTCTTTAAGAGAAAAAAGAAAAACAAAAGGAGAACCCCTAAAACCCCAACACAGACTACACAAGACATGCATGGAGTTTTTTGTGTTTGTTAATTATGCTAAAATAGTAAAAGGTATTTATTTCCTGGGAAAATCAGAAAGAGCAGTCTGAGTCTGCCCACAACAGCAGTTTTTCTTTCTGATCTGCCAGCAGTCTCCAGTCCTGCCAGACCATCCCATGTGTAGGGGAGATTTCAATACTTTTGTCTGCTGTTGTTTTGCCAGGCAAATCTGGGCAGGCTGCCTGCAAGGTAGGTTATGCAGATGGTTGGTGGTCAGAGACAAAGGTGTTGGTTGCCAGTGTTCATGGCTACTCCGAAACTGCAGTTTAGAAAGTAGAAGTAGCAAAAAACACAGAAAAATTGCCAAACACTGATATAGGTGTTCTAGTGAAATGGCTGATGTCATGACAGAAACATGGTGAGAAATTGACTCTGCACTGTATAATTACTGCTGTTGTGAGCCCTGTGGAAACACAGATCCCCAAGAGGGCTTGGGAGACTCAAGAGTATGCCAAGTGTGATCTCTAAACAGCGCCTTCCTGTGGGAAATCCATTTGTTATCTCCTCGAAGAGGCATGTTTGTCAGCACTCAGAACTGCCAAAACATTGGTGGGGCTGAGCACTCAGCGCTCCAATCCTCAGCCTGATAAGGCTCTTCTTCTACCTACTTCTCCCAGCCCTTCTCAGTGCACACACCATGCCCCAGTCACTCCTGAGGACAACAAAGTAGCCGTGTCCCCCTTTCCTACAGTTTCCAGGGAGCAGAAAGAGTCGGAATAGCCCACATGGAGGAGGAGCCAGGAGCTAAAGGTGACTGGGCATCATCCCTCGCCAGTGGATGACATCCCACAGTACCTAATCATGGAAGGCAGTCATGTGCAAGTATTAGAGAGCATCAACACACAGCAAGCAACAAACCAGGGCTGGGGTCCATCTGGGAGGGCCAGTCAGGAGCAGGATAGGATGGGGCCAAAAGGCAGTACTGGAGCTACGAGTCTGAGCGATCAAACGAGAAAGCAGGGCTGGAGCCAGGTTGCTTACAGTACAGATCCAAGGCCCTGCCACGAAGTATAGCCAAAGACAGGACTGGAGACAGGCACACCTACAGCTCAGTCCAGGGCAGAGCTGGAGGCCCAGGGCTGCACAGAAAGTAGGTTCCTGGGCCCACGGGCAGCTGGTGTGGGTGGAGGTCCCAAGTAAGGCTGGGCTGGGTTATTAGGACCTGTTAGTGTCCTCAGGGCACTGGCAACAACACCAAAGTGCCTAGGAAAATCATTTAAGAAGATGAAAGACTTCACAACAGCTGGGGTACAACATGAAGCATTATTACATATTTCTTCAGAATGGTGGATCAGCTTGGGTTTTGTTGTTCCTGTTTAAATCTGTGATCTTTACAAAATTAGAAGGCATTCCCCAGTAAGAAAGACATTTGCTAGGGCTGAAAGGAGATTAATTCTTCTTCCCAAATCCAGTTACAGTTTCAATCAATTAACATAAAGTCTCAGGCATTTCAGTCTGAACCAAGATATGGCTTAGACCTCACTGGGGCTGAAAATACTCCATTCACTCTTGACCTTGCCCACTCTGAATTCACACTCCAGACAAGGACATTTTGTGCCATGTGTCCCTTCCATGCTCACAAGTTCATACTGACCTGTGTGAACTCTTTAGTTCCTGTAGACCAAGCTTCGGAGCTGAATTACTCCCACAACCGACTCCTAGTTTTGGGACCAGTGCCCTGGAATCAAGGCTATATGTAACAATCTATAGAGTGTAACTCAGGAGATTGTCTTTCCCTACTGTATAACTTACATGTAGAGAGAGGGATGAAGAAGGTGAGGAACTTCTTTCATATTGTGGTTTACTCCACTGTGAGTACTCAGTATTTTCTTAAATTAAAGAAAATTTCTGGAAGGAAATTTAATAAAATCTGGCATTCTATAACACACTTTTCAACTCTCTAAAGGATTTATTTCATGACCATAAAGTCAAATAAATTTACAGTCATATGTTATTAAATGGTATTAATTTTAATTTACTTAATGTTTTCCATACAGCTCAGTTTGCTACAAAATCACATGGAAACTGCTAATCTGCCCTCCTGACTGCCTTTAAACTAGTTTTTTGCATTTGGACAGCAGCCTGTGGTAAATTTATCTGCATTCAGTAACATGACAGTATCTACAGTCTGAGTTAGTACCTTGGCTTTATGAGCTGAATTGCATAAGCAGTAGTCAAATTTTTATGGTTTTCTTGATTACATCTTTCCATTTCACACTTAATATACCATTGCTATAAAGGGTCACATTACACCTTCCAGAACCATTTTCTCAAACTATTTGCAGAATAGAGCACTGCATCTGTTTCTATGCAGTTGGCATTTGGATGTTTTGGCAATAGAAGACTGTATCTCTTGCTGTTTGCATCTGTATTGCTTAAGAGAAAAAAAGCCTACTAATGCAGATGAAATCTCTAGGCATGTAGGTATCCAAATGAAATAAATATCAACATTTTTGTTTTAAATAAAGACTAGATTCTGGCAAAAAAAAAAAAATCATGGAAACAGCAGGTTCCCATGACAAAACTGCAGTCATAAAACACACCAAACCCTAATGCTGGGTAGCATTTTAGCAAACATAAAGAAAGCAACGCTAGATTTTGTCTCGGAAAGTCAAACTTCTCTGTGTATATGTGCAGAATTAAAATTTGCTTTCATTCAGCTGTTCGTCTGTCTTGGCTTAATAGAGTCCTGTATTATTGATTACCCAGACCATCAAGTATAGCTTCTACACCTTGACTGGATAACTCGAGCTTTTGAAGCAGGACAGTAATAAAGTACTAGTTCTGAATACCAATAAAAGCATCTACAAGGTAACTGTTCAGATGAATAATTTTTACAGTGTTCAGGCAAATTTTGAGACTCAAATTCCTTTTGGCAATAAATATGAAGGGACCAGCATGGACCATGTGCCATGTGCCCAGCGGGTGCCTGCAGGCCAGCCAGGTCCATGCCCTTCAGCTGCCCGCAGAGAGTTTTGTTTCCAGCTTCTGAAGCACTATCACTCCTCCAAAATACACCTTGGTTCTCTTTTGAGGTACCTGGTACTTCTTAGCTTCTGTCTCCAAGCTTTTGTGGTTGGTGGTGTTTCTAGAACGTGTTCTTCTTTGTGTTTATAAAAGAGAGAAAGTTTATGTCTCACCAGCATATCCAACCATTGCCAATACCCATCAGAGCAGAAAGTGCTATTGATCAGCATGCAAAATCTGGGATTTTGAAAGAGTACACCCTTCTTTTGTGTAACAATGATCTCAAATTAGGAATACAGAAACATATCTGTAAAAATAATAATAAGACCTTCAGACTGCCTGCTATCCTCACCCTTTTGGATGTTTGTGTGGAATGTGTGTGAATGGGCAATAGAAGCAGATAATCAACAAAACACTGGTGTGTTTTTAGGTCTTACTGGAAATAGTTTTGTGTGAAGCTGATTTAAAACTTTGAAGCTTTAGGAAACAAGTCATGTCTGCACACCAAATTAAAAACCTTTTCTTTTAACACTTCATTCCCTTCCATATCATGTTGTGGTGAGTATATGCTTTAAAATTTGGCATCCGTTATGTTCCTCAATGACTTCAGCAAAAGACAAATTCCTCACTACACTTTCCATAAAAACAGGTGCAGAAAACTTATAAAAGACAAATCATTCTGTTTTTCAAATGTAACAGAAGGGAATTTCTTATAGTGGACACATGCAAAATTGCAAATAAATTACAAAGTTATGCTGCACTACAGTGGTGTATATTCAGCAAACAGCAAAATGGGAATAAAAGTAAAAAAGCCCTATGATCTTTTAAAAATAGATGTATAAAGAAAGAAAAATATAGAGCTGCCAGGGGTTATAAATACAGTTTTCCTAAACTTTGGGCTTAGATTTAAACAGATTTTTAGCCATTAGATTTTATGTAAGTTGAATAAGTAACCTCATTTCTCAAAACCACCAGCTGTTGTTTAGATATTTACATCACATTTCTGGATTTTGCAGTCTTCAGCTCCTACTGAGGCCAGTAAAAAATAGAAGAACTGTGATGCCTTTTAACTGTTTTAGAGCCTACATCTATCAAAGTGACACACAGTGACAGACTGTGAGGGCTTAAACTACCTCTCAGAAATGTGTCCAGTGGGTGTCATTGCACAGAATTCACCAGAATTGGTGGGTATACAGTCAGTCTGAGGTGGCAATCAGCTCCTTAAAAGATGTGACTCAAACTTTGTTCCAAGTGCTCAGATTTGTGTATGCTTTTCTAAGGTCAGATCTGAGTTAAGCCTGGAGACAAAACTGAGGCAAAATTTTCCTCTCGGTACAAATCTGTTTCATATACTAAACACATTTCATGCTTGACATTTCAACTGACATAGATAAGAGACTTGCACACAGTGCAAGTACAGAATTAGCAACATGGATCCATGCTGATGAAAGAAGGGATGAACAACAACAGCCAAAACCAAGACTCCTGTGGCAGATGTGAAGGGTAAGGTTCTAACTATGCCAGGGACTTTTGATCTTCTTTTTGCAAAACTTAAGTTTCACTGAATTTTCTCTAACCTGTGCAGACATGCTGTTTGTTCATCTTTTATCTCTTTTAATTCTCTTTTTATTCTCTACATGGTTTTACTCTTATGTGTGATCCTCTTTCTGAAGCTTTCCTTTTTTTTTCCCATTTAGTTGTTTACCTACCAATTAAAGTTACAATGAGAATATATCAACTCATTTTCTGCTGCTAGATTAGTCATTCTGTGCCTTCATATTTGGATTAAAAGCCCATTGATGAGTAGGATATCATCTTTTGAGTTTAAACAGTGCCTCTTATTATTCTAGTCCTGATCCCTTAGTTATTTATGTTGTGTCATTTGATATAATAAAAATATATTTAATTGTAACTTAGATCAAATACTTAGTTTTTCCTGACTGAAAATGGAAGATTTCTAGTAATTTTCAAGTTTATTCTTCTGAAATAATATGCATACAAAGCATGTGAATAGGCATACATACCTTACATGTTTCACAAATGTCAGTACAAAAATTTCTTGTTTGGCTAAAGTAAGGATGGAACATATCTACATGAAAAAGAATGTACACAACTCTTCTTCTTTACTGAGAAAGCGAATTTGCAACCACAATATAAATATATTTATATGGTAAGCATATTTGTTCAGTAAATCATAAACATTCACAATCTATTACATAAGAAAAAAACTGTGAAAACTTTAATCCATTTTACATTATGTTTTTCATGTCCTGTTTCCTCAGCCATAAATCTCCTCAAGCAATTAAAAGCATATTAAAACCATAATCAAATAAATGGCATGAATGTGTTTACAGGTGACTCAGAATAAGAGTGGCAAAAAGACATGCAGTAATGCAATTCTTCTAGCATAATGCCTGTTTACAGTTCAAATCAATGTCTTCCACTGGCCAATCAATACCACCTCACTCTCTTTATCACTACTTGTAAGCCTTTTCAATAATTCTAATTTTAAAGAGTCATTGCTGAAATTGTGTAGCCATTGATTGTTTAAAGGTTGCAGATAGCATGAACAAATTGAATTTTGGATTCAATTAAACCTGTTGAAAAATTGCAAGTCACCTTTTCTTTAGAAAAGTTTCGTATCAGTCTTTCAGATGAAATCAACTCTCATAGAGCCACTATAACCACAGCGTGTCTGTTAATACAGATCAGTGGTGGATCAGTGCAGGGCAGAGTACCTGCAAGCTACAGAGGGGGTTTTACCCTAACCCAGGGCTGAAACAGTTTTCTCATTTTCCCTTGACTTGAGCAAGGGGCTATAATCGACAAACCTGGATACCATTATATGTTCTCTGTTTCTCATATCAAGTATTTTATCTGGCAGAACCACATACATACTATACCCCTCTCCAGTCTGATCAGATAAAGACAGCTTGCATCTGTAAGCTCCAGACCCACAGTGAAAGAATTTTAGGTGAATTTAATAAGTCTAGGTATTTCAAGAGAACAGCGTAGTGTCAGGTGTGATCATGCTGCAGCCTCTCAGTAAAATGCTCATGGTGAGATATTTTTCAAAGACAACTGGCCACTTACATCAGTGTCTCAGAAACAGAGACTTTGTAAGGTGTTGGGCTTTTTATTGAAAATCTGGCCCATGCATTAGTTGTAATAGATAGCGCAGTCCAGGTTCACAGTGTCACAGAAAAAAAAAAAAAAANATTGTCACTGTGTCTTCTCTAAGGCTACAAGTAACTTAGCACTGTCATTTTTCTGGACCAGAAAGATGAACTTCATATGTACTGAAGAGAAAACTAAAAAGCTTAAAATGGCAGCTGTTCACTATCTGAATCATTCTATAATAACTTTAGTTCTGTAAGTGCATTTGTTTCTAGGACTTTGATTCAGACTTTTTTTCCTGGCCAAATGCTAGAAATAATGAAAAAATTCATATAGCTCATTTGCATCTCCTAGGATAATTAATCATAATAATTTCAGATGTCTTCCTTTTTCTCCATTCCCTTCTCTTCTGGGAACTACAGATATCCCTTGTTTGTTGATTTGTATTTATTCTCACTCATCCTTCTGCATTGCAGATAAATTTAAGTGGAAGTGTCACTTGTTTTGCTCACTGGTCCTGCATGCAGCTAAAGATAGAAGGCAATCAATAAAAAACTTTTGTTAGCTTTCCTAGATTGAAGTAAACAGCCCAGTTTTTATGTACAAGCTCATAAGTAAACCTCTGATAAATCCATCCACCTGAGTTTTGTTGATTTTAGATAATTTTCCAAGTCTATAACATTTTAAACAAGGCTATCATAACTTATAAGCAATAGTCCTGCTTGGCAACTTGAAAGCCCAAAATATAGACTCTTAAACCTTGTGAGTATTATTCATAAGCGCTTTGCCTGTTTGCAACTAAAATTGGCAAAAAGGGAATGACAGTGAATGTCTATCTGTGCAACAGCTTTTGGTCAGTACTATCAAGTGGTTCTTAAGAGTCAAATTAGAAATGGACCAGTTTTAGGTGCATGTGAAAGCTGCGTTCTGTTGCAATTTTTCTGACAATCTAGCTTACACTATCTGTAAATTAGTAATGTTTTTTTAACATCTTGAATAATTCTGAAGACAGTGATGGAGTTAGGAAAACCCAGTCAACTGCTCTCAGTATTCCCTTCATGGTAAAATCTTCTGCTGAAAAGAAAAGCATATCTCAGACTCCTTTAATGGCTGAAACACAGAGATGAGAATGACCACAATTCCACTCGATTCCAGCAGCTAAATGGTTCTTACTACAGTAACTCACTCCGTTTGTAAAAATTGCATTGGAGACACTGAGTAGTCTCTGCTCTATCAACAGGTTAACTTGGACACAGTTATTTTGCATCGTTTCACCTTACAGGATCTTTACTCCACCTATGAGAAGAGAAAAACCTCTTGTGCAAGCAAGGATTAAAGGAGCTATGCAGATGCTCTGTTCCCAAAGAAATTAGAAGGCTTACATTTTAGAGAACAATTTGTTAGAACTGAAATCTGAAGATATTGATACCTTCTTCCTTGGAAAGGACCTCACTACTGAAAGATGTAAAGCATCATACAAGGCCTTTAATAACAAGATCAAAATGTTTTTTATAATCACAGCCCTGGTAGAAATGGAACTAATAGTAAACCTCATGCCCTGAGCATCTCTAAATTTGTGCTTTACACCATCTGAATTTTCTGTGTGGACCTCCTGTGCAAAATGTACTAGAGTTTTAGGACACAAATATTTCAAATTACTGAAAAACTATAGGGTCTGAAATGCAAATAAAACTAAAATAATACGCCATCCATATCATAATTAACCTATGCAAATCTTCATGTTTAGCTTAGTATATTCATTTTATGAAGTGTCATACATGGGAACTCACAGTGAACTTGGATGTAGTAGGAACAGCAGCTTTAGTGAGGAAAAACATCAAAAATTTAAAGCACTCAGATGGCTTTAAATGTCCATGTATCAATTCCATTTAAGTTTAATTAAAAATATGTCATTTTTCCTGTTGAGAGTAAAAGTCTTCAAGTGCATAACATTTCCTAGGACAAATACCACTGCCACCTTTCATTATATTCAGCAAGTCTGAAATGTATTTTCGCCCTGTGCCCTGGCAATACTTTCTAGTATGTCAATTCAACAAACCTGATTTAAGCTGAGTAATACTTGGTTTCATGTCCTTCTCTGTCCACTTTAAGGCTTCTGTGTAAGCATGTCTCTGTCTGCTTGCAGTGGCAGAACAGGGTCTCACAATTTTATAGGCATACTTAGTCACTTAAAAAAAAAAAAAAAAAAGGGCACATTAATTTTAAAACTCCTGGAAAATTAGTTCAGCCCTCTGAAAACTTCTTTCCTAATTATTGATTTCAATCAATATTGATTACAATTGATGTGTTTTGACACAGGAGGGGGCTGCCCACACCCGATCAGCATCTAGCTGGAGACGTCCCAGGCACTTGACCAGGCTGCAACCAGCATGCAGACTTTGCTGTTGCATTTGATAGGGTCTGCCACCCGATGTGGAAAGGCATTGGCAGAGGAAAAGGAGAGAGGGGTCTTCTGTGTGGGTTCCAAATGGTTTTATTCTTCAAAGGGTCCAGGGACAAAAGACAAGGGAATGGTTGGGTCCAGGGTTCTTATAGCAGGACAAAAAAAGGGGCGGAGCAAAGGGAAACAACCAATGGGGAAAGACAACATGGGAGGAGCCAAAAGGGGAACAACCAATGGGAATCACTTAGGGGAGGGGAATACATGAAACAACCAATGGGGCATCGAAGAAGGGAGAACTTTCTAGAAATCATACATATGTAATGAGGGGAAATACATAAACGTGAACTCATACATAAAACTGGGTGGAGAACAAGTAAACCCATGAACTAACATCATGTAAACTAGAGATAACTGGAACTCTGGGAACTCGCCGTAAGCAAGGAGTAGGAGTTAGACTGTGATGCCCTCAGGGCCTGTCCACCAGTCCTCTGAGTCTTCTTTTGCGGTGGCTACTGCCACATACACCGCAACAGTGTTTATCTGTATTTCTGAAGGAGAACCTCTTTTTCTACTTATTCTGTATGGGATTTTTCACAGAGACCAGAGTATCACCAACTTAATATTTTACTCAACTTTTATACATGCATTTGAGTATTTTATTATATTCTTCTAACATAACAAAATAATTTGTTGCTAAATAAAACCTCATTTCAGTCTGTAACCTTGCCATGAAAGAAATGCCTAAGTTCATTCAACTCTGCTTGTCAGACATTTTGGCAAGTAACAACATCTGGTCCTCAGTATTTTCATACAAAATGCATCTTTGTATACAAAGCTTAGGACCTTATTTTGTTTACAATTTAAGCTAAATATAAATAGGAAATTACTTAGTACACAGGAGATCTAGATCAATGAATAGAATTTAAGATTATAAAGCTCTGCTGTCAAGTTCCACAGTGCAAATTTAGATGCCATCCCCAGTGAGAAATGTTTATGCAAATATACATTTCATCAAGAAAAATGTCTCAAATTGAATTTGAAGATAGGGAGACATTTACTCTCTTCTCTTTTTGTGGGTAGAAGAGAAAATTCAAGGGAAGGAATTAGAATGATTTATAAAGCATTGTTTTGCACAAGGGGCTGAGATTTCCTATTAACTGCAAGCAAGGCACATAAAAACGTTTAAAGACTCAGCACAACTAAATTTCTTCTTCTCTTTTTTCTTTTTCTTTTTTTTTTTTTTTTTTTTGAATTAATCCAGTCAATACATCTCTGGCCAGGGAAGGGAAGATAATTTAAGTCATAATCAAAGAAGAGTAAGACCACAGGCACAAATTTTGCTGTTACTAACAATTTTTTTCCAAAAGAAGCAATTTATTTCCAAAGTATGTAAATCCAGGTATATGAAGTATTTGACTGAATTTTCAATAAAGCCACTTCCAACAGAAACAATTTACACAATACACATAAATAGCTTTATTAAGATAGTACCTTTGTAAATACCAACTGAAATGGAGTTGAATATTTTCTGAAAGAGTTGTTGCCTGCCGTTTGCATCTACTTGTCCACTAGGAGACACCATTGCTCCATAGAGCTGAAAGATGAGGTGGGGGGCAGTAAATTATTGGAGGTAATATATGTTAACAGTCGCTCTTATCTTCCAGGTCATTCTCCACTGTTCATAAAATTTATATTGACCCAGATGAAGTTTGGTTTTCTTTTCCAGGCGTGCAGAAAATGCATGAGCTGGCACTTTTCACAGTCAGAACTTGAAAAAAAAAAAAAAAAAAAAAAAAAAAAAAAAAAACCAAACTGAAAAAAAAAGGGGGGAAAAATTTGAATCAGGAATCCTTGGTGAAAGAGTAAAAGGGAAGATGCTTTGTTATACTTATGTAGAGACAATAAAAACTTTAGAACAAAAAATTGAAATTTCACAATACATTAACATTTTCATGTCTTGTCCTATTTCAAGGCATAAACCTTCAGGATGAAACTGAAGAGAGGATTACCTGAAGATGATGAGATTTTTCTCCTTTGTGCAATAATCTTCTCATTCAAGAATTTACCCCGCACCAAGGAGTTGAGTTCAACATTTTCTCTTTCATTAGAAAGATTATGTATATGTGTACATGTACATGGAACATATACATATGTGTATGTGTGTTACATGTACACATTCACACCCTATATAAACCTTTAAAATATTTGGTAAGAGTTTATTTGCAGTAAGAAAAGCCTTTAGAAGGACATAAAAAAGGGAAGGATCTTCTCACTTCATCAGCCAACGAAAGATAATAATTTCTCCGTAATTTTGGAGCACAGCTGAATTTTGTAATTCAAAGTTTCATAATAATATGTGTACTAGTACACTTTTTTTTTTTTTAAATAAATGCTACATAAAAGCTTTCTCCTGAATTAATTTATAAGATTTTTCAGGGTTACTTTCGATTGTATTTTATATGTTGCTGTTTTAAGATGGATTCCATAGCTGTATTATCAAATCTTATGCATTTAATTATCTGTGATCTAGATAGTGATTTTAATTTCAAATCTGTGAATAGCAGAAGTATTTAATAGTTTTGAGATTGATAAAACAAATAGGCTCTTATTTCAAACTAAAATTCTGTTTAAAATGTTGAAATTTCTTCTCTTCATTAAATGCAGGATAATCCAATAACTGAAAAAAGTGGGTTTGAACATATATACTTTGTCACTGAGATCAAAAATTCAAGGTCATACCATGAGCTGGTGTAAATGAGTGGAGTTTGACGGAATTTCATAGTGTTAGGCTTCTTTGTAGTAGATAAATATCTACATCTTTTGATGTTGCTAAATAGACCTTGTTTATAAAAAGCTATTGTCTTTGATACTGCTTAAGGCAGTTCTAAAATAAAGAAACTATTAGTGGAATTTTCAGCAATACAAAAGAAAAGTATGAGATCCTTCTTGACACTTGAAATATCTTGAAATATTTGTGTGGCAGCTACCAAGAAAAAAAAGCTAGCAACATTTATTCTTTTTAGTAGAACTGAGTATACGGAAGTAAAATAAGCAATTATTTGAGATCATTATGATCAAATTTTGAAAAAAATATCCAGCCATCTCTGGGGATTTCTTTACGACAACTGTAATGCTATTAAAAATTAGACTGTTTTCTAGAATACTGCAGCAAAAAGTCCCAAGATGAATAAGTTTGCTACCTAGAAAATTGACCTCACACAAAAGCAATCTATTTCATCCAACAAATGTTAAAGATTATTTTTCCCATCACCTACCAGAACCCTCAAATTTCAGATAAAAGATTTGAAACTTTAGCGGGGAAAATCACAACAAAATACAGGAAATTACTCTAGACAATTTCAAATGAGAAATAAGTGTGAATTACTAGCAGCTGGACTAATTTACCATGACTGTGAGTGATATTCCACCATTTGAAATGTTTGAACTAGTGTTAAGGGTCTGCTGAATGGCACCTAGTCTTGCTCAGGCAGGAATTACAGGTCTGATGCAGAAATTGGTTAAGGAAACTCCATGGCCTGCTAGATGAAATGGTCACAACAGTCCTCTTAGGTTTCAGAATTCTGTTAAAAAAATAGTATTAACACTAGGACAAAGCAGAGACAAAAAGATTTATGATTTATCAACTCTTTGCTGTTTTACCATGCACTTGAAATGATTGTGTCCAGAATGGAACCATTTCCTAACAATGTACAGTTGCCATTTCTAATTACTTTTCATCTAAGTCAAGTAGTGAAGAAAGCCAAATTCTTTGTGATTCAGTTCACCTAACCTTTTTTAGAAGTCTTTTTTCTGAGAAAAGGCCATTCTGAAGTGATAGTGTCTCATTCAGAGTCTTGGTCTTAAATAAAATTGATCAGATAATAAATAAGATAAATAGTGGTAATAAAGGTGCATGACATTTTAAAGTTTGGAAGCTGAAGTGCTGATCCCTATTTATCTTTGCTAGTGGCTGCAGACCATTCTTTTAGGTACCTCGTGATAGGCAAATTAAGCAATTTTAGAGGACAGAATAACCTTCTGCAGTCTTTGGCTAGGACACAGATATTGAACAAACCATTACCATTAGGACTAGAGAACATTATTCAAACATTGTTCCCAGTTTCATTGTACTGAATATGGTCTTTGCTGTGCAGCAATGAAAATTCTGAAGCCAGGAAAGTAAGTTAGGTGCTATAGTAATTCCTCAGAATGCTGTTAAAACAATTAAAGCCCACCCCTCTTCTGCTTTGCCTGCTTGTTTTGCTGGCAGCTGCCTTGACTGTGCTTGGATATGCAGGATGACCTGTCTGACTCTTCTCTGTTTGTAAATGTTTGAATCCAAAAGGTTTGAGCTCCTGAATGACTGAAGAGAATCCCTGCAGTTTCTCACATTTGACCCAGCTCTTTTCTAGCTTATCTCCTATTTTCTTTAGTTCCCACAACTAGATGATGTTCAAAACACTGTATAATGCCATTACCTGTCTTGCCTTTTGACAAAATAAAAGACTTTAAATGCATGAATTTTCTTTATGTGCTACTGATAGGTCTCAATCAAAAGCACAACTTGTCTTTTACTTCTCATCCACATGCTAAAGAAATGGGTTGTCTTCAGAGACTCTCTTTTCCTTTTTGCCTGTTTGTTCTCGTTTTTTACTGTTCTATATATTGATATATATGATACAGTGCAAATAAAATTATTTTGCTGAAGGGAGAATTTTTATAAAAGCAAAATGCATTTTTTTCCTAAATGAACCTGCATAACTTTGTTTATCACTTCTCAAAGAGAAATTGCATGCCACGGAGGAAGTAAAATAATAGGATATATAAGTAATGCAATGAACCATGTGAAAAAGAGGTTGGAGAAGGTCTTACCCAAAGACAGTTAAAGGTCTGAGATGGGGCATGTTACAAAATGAAGAGAGGCTGTTAAGTAAAACAGTCTAGAGAAACTAGACTGGGAATATCTCTTAACTGATTGTGCTAGTTTGAAAACAAATCAGTGGGAGACACCAAGTCAGAATAACAATTTAATAGGAAAATTAAAAAGAAAAAAAAAGGCAGAAAACACTGGTTTGAATTGACAGAGTCAGGATACAACCTGACACGCTGTCGGTCAGGGTGTTGGTAGCAGTCTGATTAAATGGCTGCAATCCTCCTGGAAGGATGGTTCTGGTGAAGCAGTGATCCTGTAGAAAGGGGTCTGGTCTTCACCTGAAGGTCCAGTAGTAGCTCTCGTCCTCTGGAAATCCAGTGGAAAAGGCTGCCTGTAGTGCTCGATATCCCAGCCCACATCCAGGATGGAATGCCCGGCTCCTCATCCCAGGCAGAACACCCCACAATGGGACGATGCAATTCTGCCAGTCATGCAGCAAGACCAGATGGCCCACCAGAAGAAGATAGTCCAGAGAGAGCCCATCCACGAGCCATAGGGCAAGGCCTTGATGGGCCACCAACAGAAGATAGTCCGGAGGGAGGAGGCAAGGAATACCACCCCACCCGGCCCCAACATCCCATGAAGATGGCAATAGAATACACTGCAACCCAGGACACTGATGCATTAACTCACGAGTATCTAATTTATTTGCAAAGTTGACTATAAAACTTGACAAGACTTCTAATGTAATTTGATATTAATAAAGTCCTCAAAAATATTCAATGTCCAAAAAATTTCTGGATGCTTTGCTTTCAGAATAAAATGAAGCTCCAGATATTTGAGAATAGATTAAGCAGTACATGGAAAGAGATAGAGCTATTCTTTTTAGTCCTATTATATCTCCTTTTATCCCCATTGTTTGGCAGTGACACATGATCGATTTTATCATCTACCAATATATATTACACATAAATTTTTGTGATGATTAAATTTACTTGCTCTCATCAATAAGTTTTAGGAAGCTGTCATTTTGTGAAAAATTATTCATCATTCCTCAAAACCCAAATTATTCCCACTGTAAATACAGTTAATATCAAAGAGTTTTATCCACCCCTACCTCCCCTTTCCTGACTTGCCTACAGGGCAGTATGCCTCATACTCACAAAAGCGCTTCCAAAAAACCTTCCAGTGATTTAACTGATCTAAACCCACATCTATATGTTTGTGTGCAACCCTTTTCAATAAGGACAGACCTTCAGTATACGCTAGATAAGATTTTTTACTAAACAGGTGATGGCAGAATTAGTAGATTGTGTTATTCTGAACAGAGTACGTCAACAAACTTCTGTGTATTAATTCCCTCTTTGCCTTTGTTTGGGTTTCTCAGTACTGTTGGAAGCCATGGTCAGAGATTGTGTGCTGCACTTTTCCCTCTTCCCTAATATCTGCAGCAAAAGCACATCACAATGCTTGGTTAAATTTGCCATCTGTAATTCCAGAACCTCAGGTATATCTGAGCCAGCTAACTGCAATTCACAATAATGATTTAATATGTCATAATTTTCAGCATTCAAGCATTCGTTTTCACTTGGAAATGCAGAGGGTGAGATTTATAATGGCAGTGAGATTTCCTGCTAAATTTCCCATCTGGCGATCCTCTCTCACTACCACTACAAAATTCCATATTTCCATCCATTTGCAGCTGTGGCTCCTTCCCCTGTGGGATCAAAGTTGCACCTGGCTAAGCAGCCTTTTAGAAAATGCTACAAATAGTGCAATATGTCATTTTAAATGGTGACGACTCCTTCTGGATTTGGGGTTAACAGCGGGCAGCCGATAACTTGCTGGCACACCTTACACAAGACACCAAATCAGAATATGTCCAGTCAATTTAAGTAGATTTATTGATTTGCTAAAGGCCGCAGAACAGATCCATTTTGAAGTGGGGAAATCAGCTTTAGTGGCATCTATAGGCCAATAATGCAACTTAAAGCAGCTGTTCTTAAGCTGCATTAAAGCCAGGACAAGCCCTCCTAATTAGGCAGCTCCTTCTCTGCCTAATGCCTGTGCAGTGCAGATATGCACTTCAGGAATGAAAAGAGCTGCTGTTCTTCATGCTTCATGTTTTGAGGGATGACTGTGAATCAACAGCTCGACAATTGATGGAAGCATTTGAATACATCTTGATTCTTGGTTTATGATGAAGGCACTTTTGTGACTGCTTTTTGTTACTTATAAAAATCAGCTGTGGAGGCTGCTGGACAGAACAGCAGGCACAGCCCCAGGAAATCAAGATTCTATTTCTAGTCCTTGCCAGTGGCTTGCTGGGAAACCCTGGAGAAGTCATTCCCTGCCCCTAGCAGAATTCTCCCTTCTCTACAGCTTAGTTCTTCTAAAAATACACCATTAAAAATCTTTCCTTCATTCAGCCCACATTTTATCTAAATCCATTAGCCTCAAAATCCCAACACTGAAGAGTGCTGAAAATGACAAAACAGAATTAAATCACAGTTGAAGATAAAACTGAAAAAAGGAAGCTGTAACTCTCTTTACTGTTACTGAGGATTGTTGCATATCACCTTGGGACTATTTCCACTATTCGTGCCAGACAGAGAGATATTTATTTTTTTTGTGAATATTTGCTTTAACACTTTATTCTGAAGTCTCTAAAGAAAAAATTGCTCGAGACAATTTCATCTCTGGAAAAGGCTCACGAGGACCCTTTAGCTGCTTCCAGGCAATATGCTTGGCAATTAATTACTGAATGCAATGTGTCCAGATTTCCCAGGTCACAGTTACAGGTAAAAACTGTTGAAACCTTCTGCCATACTGCAACACACCAATGATTAAAACAGGAAAAGAATGGGACTGCTAAAGACTCCATACTATTTCAAGTGGTAGCAGTTAAATGTAACTTAGATGATAATGGGTCAGATTGGGGTTTTTTTTTCTGCTATTCTAGTTCTCTTCTTTATCTTTTTTTTCCTTTTTTTTCTGGAAGGCTTGCTACAAGTGATAGAAGCTGTCATGCTGTTTGATTTTCATCTTCTTTGAAATTGTTTTAGTGCTTTCAAAAAGTAAAATTGACCCAACACATGAGACTTTATCTCCTTACAAGACATGGAAGATGTAATAAAATTTGGCTTAGTTTGATCTACACAGAAATTGCCACAGTTATTAAGACAATTAATTTATTTAGTTTTACAAGGACTTCCTGTCCTTCTCCTGTAGTGTTTATATTTAAAATGCATGGGAATGGTCACACTTCACGTATATTGTCGTGGTTTGACGCTGTCTAAGCACCAGGACCCCACGAAAAAACTATGTACTTATTTTCCTCTGCTATAGCTGAGCAAAGGAGGGGGAATTGAAAACTTCGTTTTCATGAGCTGAGATAAGGATTATTGAAAAAAACACACTTTAAGGCAAAACAGGTTCAAAACTTAACCAGTATAAAGATTTATTATTAACAGAATTAAAAGTAAAAATGTTAATGAGAACCAAAGCAAGCTTTCAGAACACTTTTCTTTCCCAGTCCCTCCCCTCTTTCCACCGACCATTCACGGAAATAAAACTTGGGGTTTTGGTCAGTATTTCACTTCTTAAAAATCTTTCTTCAGTATGCTTAAGGAAAAGAGTTTCTTCTGCTGTGCCGTGGGATCCTTCCTAGGGAAGATAGCTCACTACAAACTTTTCTAGCATGGTTTTAACTTTCACAAGCAGCAGTCTTGCTGCAGTGTGAGTCGCTCCCATGGGCCAAACAGTCTTCCCACAACTTCCCAGCATGGGGATTTTAGTTCATGGGGTTTAGTCTTTTAAAGGTGAACTGTTCTAGTTTGGAAGCAAAGGCTCTCTTCCTCTATCTCTAAAAGCAAGGGTCATCTCTCTCTGTTCAAGTTCCTCACTAGGTTACAGCTTCAGTATCCATGCTCTCCAGCATGAGTACTCTTCCTCACAGGCTGTGTGTGGATCTCTGCACCCCCCATGCACCTCATGAATCACAGGGAAACAGTTTGTTGTATTATAGTCCTCACCACGGCTTGCAGGAGAACCTCAGCTCCGGCGCTTGGAGCCCTTCTTCTCTCTCCTTCTTTTCACTGACCTCGATGCTGCCATGTTGGTTTTCCTCACTTGTCCTCACTTTTCCTTTTTTTTTTTTAGTCAGTTGCTGTCTGTAAGTTCGTTTGTTCTTAAGTTCCATCAGCTGAAAAGTTGTTATAGAGTTTCGTTGTGCTGAAAAGGTTGATTTCATCTGGGTTCCATATCAGAGAATTGTTCACTATGTTTTCATCACTGGCCACATGGTCTCTGCCAGCACCACACGGGCATCCCCTGCTGCGTGGCCCCGGCCTTGGGAAGGCCCCAGCTGCGTGACCCCTGGTGGCCCCCTCACCACCCCTCAGGAGAAGAAGAAGAGAGCTTCCCATCGTTTTTCCTTTCTTAAATATATCATCACAGAGGTGTTACCAACTTGTCTAATTGGGCTAGTAACCTGCCCATCGTCAGAGCCTTCAGCAATTGGCTCTGTGCCAGACATAGAAGTTTTGAGCAGCTTTTCTCCCGCCCCCACCAAAAACCAAACTGTGTTAAACCAACACATACATGCATTCAAGAGCCGTTAAAACTCCATAGCCAACTCTGAAAATAAATGGATTATCAGCTCCGGCCTTTAACTAAACCAATTTTATCAAAAGAAAAAGGGATTTCAACTGTCAGGGTCCCAGCACCCCTCACTGCCTGGGGCTCTGAGCCATGATCCCCCTAAACCAAGCCCAGCCTGGCCGCGCTCTGTGGTGGGATCCAGGCTGTGGCTGTCAGGCAGGAGCACACCCACACCACTTCCCATCACCCCTGTGGCTGATGCCTTTCTTACAGTGAAGGCAAAACAAATCCCACCAGGTTAAAATCTGGTTTAGGGGTCAGGACACTTGGGGTGTGTGCATTTCCTGTGTCTGCTGGCTGGCCCTGTGCAGGATCCTTGAGCAAGATGCCTTAGGAGCTCGACATACCCTTGGCTCTGACCAGGCAGAAAATATGCTTTGTGTGCCTGAGGTAGCAAAGAAAGCAAGGCGATTAGCAAATCACTGTGACAATTTTGAGTTTACGTTAAGATAAATATTTACTAAATGTATCTATACCTGAGACAAGGGATAAAAACAGATCCCTTTTGAGTTCAGAACATCCATTGGGAACAACTGTGTAAAACAAAATGTGCTTATAAATTACTATTTTGCCATGTACTGGTACTATTTTATATATATATTAAAGAAGAACAGATACTATGTTACCCTATGTCTTAAGGTCAGATCAGAATTACTTAAGCAGTTACAGAATACTCAGAAGCTCTGTAAGAGCCTGTAAGGCCCCAGAAAACCCGCTCAACATGACTTTTAAAAGTTGTTCATGTACTCTGAGTTAGACTCACAGGAGAAATACTGACAAGATATTCTAAGGAGGTCAAAACAACAAAAAGAACTTTACTGGCAACTTTAGAAAATCAAAGAACTTTGGCAGAATTCAGTCAATATAAAACACTTCCCAAAGCTTTATCTTGGCCCATTCAACTTAATAAAATCTAAGCCTGTCCGATTTTAATTTACACTAAAATTCCAAGAGGAGGGAATTAGAAGAAGAAGAAAGAAATACAGAAAAGATATTAAAAAGAGCAAATGTAGCTACCACTCCTGCTGTAGAAGTGTTCAGCTGATAGAAATTCCAAGAGGAGGTAGGCTCAAGACATGCTTGCTGTATGTTCAGCCTTAAATACCACTTGGCCTTCCTGGGCACTTCCCTCAGGTGGGAATTCAGGTCATTTAGCTCCTCAGGAGCTGGGTTAGGGGCTCCAGAGGCAGGTGTAGAGCATTGCTTCGGATGTGGCAGGGATTGGCAGCTACTGCATGGTTGAGATACAGGCTTTAGTGATGGGAGGTGCAGAGCAGGGCACTGCCTCACTAGGGCAAGACCTGACCTGCCCCTTCTCCTCAAACACTAATCCAAAAATGTCTCAAGACATCAATCTTCCCAGTTTCTCACATAGCCGCAGCCTGAATTTTTCCGTAGCTTATACACCACGTTTAAATTAATCATTTGTTTCAGATGGCTTCATATTTATGTAATAATAGACTTGCATTCCTGAGATCTAAATATAAATTTATGTGATAAAGATTCAAATCCTCCAAAAGTGGGGGATGTATCTAGAAAATGTGAGCCATCCCATAGACAATTGAAATTTCAGAGGGGTAGAGATTAGTGTTTTTTTGGAAACAGATTTTACCACAGCATCTGAAGTCATGATCAGTGTCAATTTGTGACAACAGTGTTTAATGAGACTAATTTATGTGGTAATAATATACACACTCATAGAATAGGTATCACATGTGCTTGTCCTTTCCTTGCTCTTTCTTGGATGTTCATGTAAATACACTGATGGAGGAAATTTCTAGGCTCGGCTGACCCTTTGGTAGAACAGGTAGGACTAGTTGTGATTTGTTTAACAGACACAGAGGCTTTACTATGGTATTTAATGCAGTCATTGTAGCAGTTTTTCTTAGAAGAGTTGGTTTATTGCCAGAAACATATGAACAGCTGAAAAAAATGAATGTACAAGAAATAGACAAAGGTTACCTGTTTTCTCATATCAGTCTATAATCAGGCAAGAACTAAAAATTTAATTTCAGATATGAATATTTTCCTCAGATTTTTAACAAATTGCTGATAGTATGAATGACCCAAAACCCTCTCATTATTTTTTTTTTCTTTTCCACCCCTGGAGAATGCAAACACCCACTATTTTCACTCAGACTACTTGGAAAGACTGTGAGAGACTTGTTAGCACATGCTGGGATTTGTGCACTTAAGCTCTGAAAGGAGAGAAAAATCAATTAGCAGGAGAACGTGTAACTTTTTTGTCACTTTCAGATATAAAAGTTTTAAAAGAATGTAACCTCTGACATTGAAATATACTGTGAAGGCCAAAATTGTGGATTCTGTAAGATATGGCTGGAAGGACAGAAAACTCTACTGAATGATTTACTGGCTGTCTGCCATACTCTGAATTGCTGCCTGTCAATGCCACATGTGGCACCTTTCAGATAGCATATTCTTTCAAGCAAGTCCATAAATGTGGCAGATATCAAGAGTGTAAAAGTGTGCTTTTGTTAATGTTTGAGAATATTTACATTGACAGCTGGGAAAAGAGAATACTCTTAGTCATTGCTTTTGTAGGTAGCAACACAAAATGATCACATTCACTCATAACCAGCTGTGATTTGTATTTTGAATCTAGGAAATCCATATATTTATATCCCTCAGTGTTTGAAATAATTTAGTTTCCTACCATGCAAACTGAATTATGGAGTTGCAAGAGTCTCTTCTCATGAAAGGGGTTTTAATTCTAATTCTTGGTTTCTATCTGTGGTAATGGTTGTGTTTTCAATCCTTTTCACCGTAGACCTACAAGCTATAAAATTAATTTATGGTCTTGGAAGGAAGGGAAACAGCAGTAGTTCAAAAGAATTAGATGCTGTCTGAGACACAATAATGTGCCTACAACTTCTCTGTCCATGTTATTGCTTATTCAAGGATTGTCACCATTACACTATTTTAAATAGCAATTTATGACACATATGGTCAACCTAAAAGACAAATTGGAGTTTAAATGTTCTCTTTATTCTAACGAGAAATGTCTTTTACTAAACATAATAGAAGCCAGCATCTCCATTATAGGCCATTTGAGTTACCAAATTTTAAATGAGAAACTTGACTCATGCAGGAAAAATCATTGTACTGTAGGCCATCACTGCATTTTTATTATGTACATCATATTAGGCAATATTTGAAATTTATGCGTATTTATGTAAATTGAGGGGGAAAAAAAGCAGAAGCAAGGATTTGGAAAAAGAAGCAAAGCAAATAAAATGAAACCCCTTACAGAACTAAAACCAGAGTCACCAATAAAAAAAATTTAA
The DNA here is from genome assembly GCA_013397115.1 of Edolisoma coerulescens. Lineage (NCBI taxonomy): Eukaryota > Metazoa > Chordata > Aves > Passeriformes > Campephagidae > Edolisoma > Edolisoma coerulescens. Next base: position 936,899 of record VWZW01003471.1, read on the forward strand.
AAGATGAAGATGAAACTCTTTTCTTAAACATTTTAAATCAAACTGAAACCAGTAATGTATACATTATTTAGCCAGTGTAACAAACTGGGGTTGCCATGCTTCAGTCGTCCTTTCCAGTCTTTTCCCTATTCATAGCAATGCTATGCATCACTCCTTCACCCAGGCATCTGCACAGGCCTCTGAAGGAGTGAGAGGTTAGATTCCTGAATCTTCCAGGGCTGAAACTCCCCTGTGTGTGGTGTGTAATGCAGCTTACTCCTGACTGAGGACACTGGATCCACCATTACATGTGTATCTCACTTGAATGAAAATGCTTAGTGCATTAAAGCAAGTAAGAAGCCACACTGTTGTTAAATTGCAGACATAAACCTTTTTTCAGCTAATTCTATTAAAGCAGCTAGCAGCTATATATTTGAAGTGGCAATAGGTTCTCAATTTTTTTCTGTAAGCAGCAATACAAGAAGTGAATGTATCCACAAAATAAATTCAGACTGCTTTCCTTCTCATCTGACTAGGTAATTTGGGTATTCTTTTGATTGTTCAAGATTTTAAATAATATTTTTTATTTCTTATTTGTTTTCATGATTCTAACACACCTGTAACTCCCCAGGAACCAAGAGGATTGGATAAGCAAGGTTGGCTGCCTGCAGGCTTGTTGGTTATTTTGTCGGAGAGTACAGTATCATCTTTTTGGCAGTACATGTTCCACTCATTCATTTCCACTGTCAGTGCTAGAACTTTGTCTGAAGGATGGCTTAGGTGATATAAGTGAAAACAATCACTAACACTGTAAAAGAAGAATAACAAAGGATGCTGGTGGTTTAAGGACAAAAATCAGTCCCTCACAGCACAGAAGTACATGTTATTTTAGTCCATCATTAGAATGAACTTGTGTAGCCATCCATACCTGATGTAGAGTTAAAGAATAAATAAATATGTTAATGTCTACAAAGAGAGAAGGAGCGCATAAGCTTAGAATCTCTAATTTTCTGGGCTGTCCCAGAGTAGCCCCTACACCTACATCACTGTCATTAATCTAGGGACAAGTTAAAGAGTGTCATAAAGGTGAATTTCAGCCCTGAGAGAATATATACCCTGTGCTGGGATGGGAACAGGCGGCATTGATCCAGGAACTGGCTGTGGAAGTTGCTGGCCACCAGCACAGCTACCAAGATTTCCTTAGTAGCAAAAGTCCAGCTCTTTGACTCTACTATGTCCCTTAGGATGATTTTGTCTTAGCTACAAAATCATCTTTTCATCTATTCTGTAGAAATTTCTATTATAGCTAAAGGTCAATGGTATTTTGGTGATACAGTTTGTCACAAAGATATTTTGATATTAAGCCATTAGAAGACAGACCTAGGAATTGCAGAGATGGGAACAGCAAAAATGTAATTGGTACATATGGAATGTGTGCAACAGTCTGCACATATTAAAGCTAACTCTGTTATTTGCTTTGCTTCAATATTAGATTTGTGTATATTTCCTTAGCTCTTGAGATGGATAAAACTGATCAGGTAATATCATTTAATAACAAATTGTTATTGCTACTTGTATAAAAAAAATCTGGTTTATAAAACCCTGAGGCAAAACTTTTTATTCTGTTCTTGGTAAAAGTCAAATGTACAGATTTACATGGGAGTTAGTTGAAATAAAAATGAAATAAATAATGACCTGGGAAATTAGTGAAGGTCATTGAGTATATGAAATACATTACTGAAAATAGGCAGATTATTACAGTTGTTTATTTAAACAGCACACTAATTACTAATTAATTGAAATTTTTTTTCCAGATTATTATTATGGGGAGCCATATTCAGGAAGAGCTTCTTTTAACCATATTCTGTTTGAATAGCTTGTTAATTAACACTGGGCTAAATTGTATCCTCTGAATGAAACACCACATGGTCTGTCAGGGGGGAGACCACACTACATAGTCCTATTCTGTCCGGTTTTCAGAGTCTGACTCTATATAAGTTGAAGTATTTCTGAGCCTTTCTGTAATAGTGCAATCTCTTTCCTGAATCTTTTTCTGTTTTTTTTTTTTTTGTTGTTTTTTTTTTTTACACACTGTACAGAAAATGTACACAAAAAAGGAAGGCAAAAAAGAAAAAAAATACTGACAGAGAGGCATTATGTATACAGTTATTGTAAATAGATTGCGAAAGTAAGTTCAGTATCAGCTTTTGTAAAAAACATTGCTAATTTTTAGAAGTAGCGAGGAAATGTAATAATGACAATGAAAATAGATTAAGCAATAACCATAAATGAATTTCTTCTTTTTATTTATTTAAGATATTTTGTTTTATTCAGAATTTGAAATGTCTGGCTGTATTTATAACAGGTTCCATTTTGTTATGAAGTTCTTCCAAATACTAGTTAACTTCATATTTTTATACTTTGCCAAAAAGAGCAACTGTATTTGGCTCTTAATATCATTTTCTTGGGAAGTAATGTGTCTTGAGTGTTCCTCATTTAAGAAGCTGTCCACGTAACTCACAGCTGTGGCTTCACAGATTAGATTCAGTGATTGCTTTTTAAAAAGCAGTCTTATCCTATGAAGCTGTCCTAAAGTTAGCTACAACAGCCTATTTCAACGCATGAAAAAAAGTAACAAGGTTTTCAGAACTGTTGCATACTTATAGCTTTCATTTATTTCTAAAGAGGCTGCAGGTGCTCTGAATTGAAAGTAATCATACATATGGTTAAATATGATTAGAAATAGAGACAGAAAAATAAAAAATATCTGAAAACTATTTGTAGAGGGTTTACCCTGGATGGGTTTCAGGTGCTCACCAAGCTGCTCTATCACTCCCCCTCCTCAACTGGACAGTGGAGAGAAAATACAGTCAAAAGCTCATGGGTCAAGATAAGAACAGGGAGAGATCACTCAGAAAATATTGTCAAGGGCAAAAGAGACTTGATTTAGGAAAATTATGTGAGTTTATTGCAAATTAAATCAGAGTATGGTAATGAGAAATAAAAGAAATCCTAAAACACCTTCCCCCACCCTTCCCTTCTTCCTGCGCTCAATTTCACCCCCAGTATTTCTACCTCCTCTCCCTGACTGCATTGGGGCACAGGGAATGGGGGCTGCAGTGGGGTGTGACTCTTGGGGATGGGGCTGTGCAGGGCTGGGAGCTGAACTCAATGAACCTTGTGAGTCCCTTCCAACTGAGCACATTCTGTGATTCTGTGATTCATCACACGTTGTCTCTGTTGCTCCTTCCTCCTCACACCCTTCCCCTGCTCCAGCTTGGGATCCATCCACATGAGGCAGTCCTCCAGGATCTTCAACATGGATCTTTCCCACAGGTCACATTTCTTCACAAACTTTTCCAGAGTGGGACCCTCCCACAGCGTGCAGACCTTCAGGAATAGGCTGCTCCAATGTGGGTCCTGCTCAGGGTCACAAGTCCCTCCAGGAAACCCGCTCCAGTGTGACCTCCTCTCTCTACAGGGCCACAGCCTCCTCAAGACACAGTTGACCCTTTTTTCTGCCAGGGCACACTGTTGACCCATATTTAACTTGCCTGAAGAATAAAAAATTAGAATAATATGTAGAATTTATACATAAAATTTTAAAATTTTAGAGAAAATTGTGCCGAAGAACTGAAAAATGAAAAAGCTGAAATGAATTTTGATATATACTGCAAAAAGCTTTAATCTTTGCTTTACTGATTGGGAGCACATTGACTCTTTTTATACAGAAATACTGTGATACACAGTTGTGATTTTAAATGATTACCGTAGTTTACAATTGGATGCAGGTATCTTCAAGAACAATTCTCCAACAGATTTCATTTTCATACACTCTACAGTGTATATCGGAACAAAAATTATGTTACTTTAGATTTAGCAAAGCACCGTAGGTGTTAAAGATTTCAAAACTGGAGCTGTGAGCTAAACTAAGGTCATACATACAAACACTTATACCCGTATATTAGGTAAATAACAAAAGAGTGACTAAACTTTGTGAGTGGCCATCTGTATCTTTGCTGGTTTTCCCTAAAGGAAATGGAACAAATTTAAAACTCACTTTATTTATCTTTTTTTTAATTATTTTTACGGCAAGATCTCTACTTTTCTTCTCAACTATGAATTAATTCATGCTTTAACTTACAAGTTTCTCTTGGATCTTACAAAAGGGCCTTGCAATAAACTACAACTCGATTTCAAAGCCTCCATTTAAAAGAAAATCCAATAGAAAATTGATGTAGTGATATAACACAAATGTAACTAAACTCATTCAGAACTCCTAAGTTTCCATGGGGCTAGACACTTGAAATTTATTTTGCTATCCCTTTTCTTTTCCCAAACTGGTATATAAAGGATAGATAAAAATTGTTATTGCTTATATAGCAAAGGTTAACATCCAACAAAATATCATTAGCAGTTCCTGCAGTATGACGAGAGCATCTCAAGCAATGTCACATTCAACATGGGCAATTCAATGGGATTTCTTCTGTCTGCATGTGTATTTTGAGGCCATTGACACTCTGAAAATGGATAGACACAGAAGCTGATTATTCATTTCTGTAAGTTTGTACTGTATGTCTCAAAAAAATCCCGTAGTGAGATCTAGTAAAATTAATGGGTGAGGAAAAGAAAATTCTTTGATTCTGAGATGGGGAAAGTTGTTATATTTCCAATGAAACAATTTATGTCAAGTAAAATTTCTGTCTGATGTCCCTAGCTTTGAAAACATCGATACAGAATTAGAATTAAAAATCCTTCTCTCCTTACAAGAAGTTCCACTCTGTTAGATGCCAGCTGAGCAAAGCACTTGGACTTATTCCATCAACTGTGTGAGTGTCTACACTGCCACTCAGTTCATATCTTTGTCTTGGGACAGTTTTTACATAAGTACAAAATTTCCACTCATTTCAGTTGAGTCATCTGCATACCTCAGTGCTTTGAGGAATCAAAGGCTCATAAGAAGTTCTCTTTTTCCTTAGTATGATTTTTTAATGAATAGCTTCAGTAATTTTATGTCTATAAACTTGGAGTTGTGCAAAACCAGTGATTTTTAAAAAGCTTTCAAAAAATATTCTGTAGTACCATTTATAATTGGAATCCAATGTAAGAAGAAATTATTCTAAATGCTTTGAACTCTTACCATAATGTTCATTGTATAGGAGCTGTAGCTGCTCATCTACTGTGTGAAATAATTCCCTGCATGAAATTTTTCTTCTTGATCTCCACAACTTAAGCTCATTGGTTTGTTTCAAATATAGAGATCCTAAGGGCTACAGCCATCTGAAATATTGAATCCCTTATTTATAAATGCTGGAAGAGCAAAAAAATAATCTTATAACACTTCAGGGCATTCGTTTTTTATCTTTACCACAGTGAATAAAACAAGTAGCAAATGGCCACAGTCCCATATCCACAAAAACAGTGAATCAGCACTGTGAGGTGACCATCAAATAAACTGTCAGCTGTAACCACAAAAATCAGAGAGAGTGCAGGTGCATATAACCACAGTAGTACAACAGAGTAACACACAACTACCAACAATTATATTCTTAAAGCTGAACAGGCATTTTATGGGCCCTTGATGCACCTTTTCTGAATTGCTTTGAGCAGCTCAGGAAAAAACTTGATAAGAATAGATTGAAAAAGATGGAGGTCAGTGTATCTGTGTACAATGGGGTTTTGTTTTCCAGCTGCATTTTTAAAATAGTAGAGGAACTTAAGAAAAGATTTAATAGTGTTAGAAAGCATGTATTGGAATGACTTGTGAGGTTTGTGTAGTGTTGTTTTAAATTCAGACAGTTCACAGATCATGCAAAAGAATAATTCGTGGTGGTGTCTGCTGTAAAGGACCCATGTAATTGTGGATGTGGAAACAAGCAGAATCGGTGGTAGCTACATCAATCTGCTTGCTGCTGAAAAACCCAAGTGTGTGGAGCCATGCTCTAAAAAATGCCGTAGGCAGCAGAGCACCCTGTTTACATATTCACTAGTATGTGAAACAGGGAGCACACTTCATTATCCACCTTCTTCAGTATCCATTACTTTGAAATATACAGTGCAGAACATTATTGTGCTATTTTCCATGGAGGCAGTAAAAGTCAAATGCTCTGCTTTCAAATTACTTCTAAAAGACACAATATCTGAATATTTTATCTGAATGTCTGATAAATGCTTCTTCAGCAATATGATGCACACTTTCATAAACATGCAAAGAAATTCCCATATTATGAGAATGTGAATTATTCAAAGATATTCTTATTCCATTTGATAGCAAAAAGTAACATCTTGAAAACATCTAAAATTAAGCTTATTTAAACAGGAAGAAGATACTTTGACAATTATGTAATATTGTCCAGAAAACAATTGGAAGTGGATTTTTTTTTTTTTTTTTAATGAAACTAGAGATAGAAAATTCCAGGTCAGCTTTCTACACCCTCAGGAATAAACAGAATAAAACCAGATAGTTCTTCTATAAGTAAAATCAGCTGAATTATCTCATTAAAATTAATCAATTATTGAGCGTACATTCTTCTAAGTAAGCATTTTAGTGGAAATGAGTCACTAGCTTCTGCTTATATTAGCAACTCTAGGTAAGCTCCAAGTAAGAATGCATCTTATTGGTATTTACTAGTTACACAGAAGCAAAAATCTCACACCACTCTTTATATAGCAGATTTGTGTTATTATTTTTTTCCTTGGGAAAACAGCACACGTCTTTACAGTGAAGAGAAAGTTTAATGTCACAATTTAACACACTTTTTATGCCAGGAAAGCTGGTATCGCCACAAAAAGAACTAATCCATATCTTCACATAGTTGCACCACTTTTTCTGGAGTCTTTAACTATAGTTCAATAGTCAAAAAGTGAATTTATACTGATCTAGATAAATCCAAAACTATTCATGTATAATCCTTCTGTGTGTGCATAGGTTTATAAATGTATATATATTTCAAAGTCAATTTTAAAACTAATTATCCCACATCTTTGTTTATTGGCCAGGCAGCACAAAGTTCTATGTAGTGCAGAAACAGAAAAGAGCATTAAGAACTTCAGAGGAGGGCAGTGAAAGTGTTGACTTAAATAATTTTAGTTTGTAGATCAAACTATGGGAAATATAGTTGGAAAAGACTACTACAGAATTTATCAGATGGCAACTTCTATTCTGACAGCCTAATGCCTAACTGATGACATTAACATACACAAATTTAAAAAAATTACCTCAAGTCTTCCAAATAAATAATAATCTTACATTTATCATAAAATATTTTGAATTTAATTCAAACTGACATTAAGCAAAGTAGTCCTTTTAGTGAGTGGATTAAATTGATTGCTCCTAGGCAGAAGTATCTATAAGATTTTCAGACTGGTAGATTTTACCTCACTTATACATTTCTCATGGAAGAAAAAAAAGAAAGGCTTTCCTACTTTTTTCAACTGTGGGTGTCTTGGCAATGTATTTTAATTAATTGAATAAACTGAAATCAGGAAAATATTTTCTGCATACACAGCAGAGTTTACAGTTTCTCAACATTACCTTGACACAGTGAATGTGCTTAAGTAAAGACATTCAGAGAGGGACTTGCCTTCAAAATTTCAGAAGCGTATATTGAAAAATAAAAGACAATTGATTTTGATCCATTTTCATTGGAACTACAGTTGGTTCATGACTTTTTTTCTAGCCTCTTAATATCATTTATCACAGCAACATGAGCAAAAATGCATTTATTTTGTGGTCTGAGTGTGAACATCAAGTCAAAGCAATGTGGTTGTTTGCCTAACTTCTGAGCAGTTAAAATTAATCTGGCTTGCATTTTAGCCCATTTTAGATTCCACATGTCATTTTTAGCTCTGTTTCAGTCAGGTTTGTTCCTGATAAATTAATAAAAACTGTGATTGCTTTCATCAGTTTTGCCTTCAGTCCACTGTCCCCAGACTTGATTTTGGAATACAAGAATTAAGGTATGTGCTTAAGTGTTAAAGACCGGCAGACCTAGAGTTTTGTAAATGTGGATGGACATACTCCTCAAAATTAGGCCAAAAAATAAGAACACCAGGAGAATCATCATTTTCAATTGCTTGAATTCTGACTTCTGCAGGGCTGAAGTTCCTGCAGATTTTTGGGAACTTTGAAGGTTTGTGAACATGGTTGAGAGCAGAGACCTTTGCATGTTACCAAGTGTACTGATATCCTGGTTTGTAACATTGCAATAGGAAAAAAACCCAAGGTGACAGGGTGGGAATGTTTGAGAGAGACAATTACTATGTAATTCAAGTGGGGTTTTTTGCATTATGTTTACTTATTTGATAATCTTGTTTGTCCTTGATATGTTAGAGAAAACTAATGACAATGTCAGCTTTTCCCTGTGCTGCACCATTACTGAGCACTTTCACAAGAAGAAACTCCAGGGATGTGACAGCTTTGCTTGATGTGTTTTCCTGCAGGTCCATGGAGAGAGCTGGCTTTGGAAACCATTTCAGAGATGATTAAAAGCCATTTTGACTCTCTCCAGGAAGTAAATGAGTAAAAGCTTGTGACTCCTGGGAAGAAAGCTTGAAGTACTAACAGAAATGTCTCAGTAACAAAGGTCAGTCCTGACAGGCAGAACATATTCATTAGCAGACATTTTCAAAGAGGAGTTAAAAAAACATTCCAAGTGAGTCAATGAGGCCTATCAGTCATATCACGAGTCAGCTTCAAAGATGGAGACTCACATGGTGTTCCAGTGAAGCAGCTGTGAAAAGTAATGGGTGTAATAAATTAACACTAAACACTCAACAGCAAGACCTGATACTGTGCAGAACTTGTAGGAAACACATGAAAACATGCAGATGCCATTCATTGAGCAGAAGGTTGTACCAGATGTTTCATCATTTATTGACATCCTCTGCAACAGGGCAAAAGATTTTAGCCCAATTCCTATCGTCTTCTGTACCCTGAGCTTGCTTACTTCATAAAGCATTTGAGATTTACCCTCATGAAAGTGTTTGGACTGGGAGGACCTGGGAGGACTTTGCCAGTGCTGGAATCAGAGGCCGTGCTGAAGGACTTATCCCATGCCTTTTTTCCAGACCCAGGTGCCCTGGTGCTGGTGGCAGCAGCAACAGCACAGAAGGTCCTGCCATGGTGGACCATGTGTGGAGCAGCCGGGGCTGTCCTCTACGAGACACAGACAGTTCCAGTTGGCTCCACCTGGTGGCACCTGAGGGAGTAGAACCGCCCTTTGCACAGGACCCAGGGATAGCACAGCAAACAGAAGTAAAGAGAAAACCTTTCATACTGAAGGAAACGGTTTTGAATCTCAGGGACAGTTTACACTGAACTGGAAAAAATAGATTTTCTTATCAGGAATAGTACTTCTGAAGTAGATTTTAGAGTGTTTATTAACTTTCTCTTATGTTGAAATAAAGGATCGTATTTTAACAACAGAATATGAGCAAAGAAACTTTGAACCCCCTGATTCAAGCAACTGTGAAACACAGTCCTTGCATGGTGCAGGTTGATGCACCTGTTGGTACCTGGGAGGCTCTGATCTTTGAGCAGCCCTGCAGTGCTGAGGGCTGGGAAGATGCCAGCCTCACCCTCAGCTCTCAGAGTATCACACTATCACTGAATGATTCAGACAAAATGAATGGAATAAAATAAATAAAATAAACTTTCAATATTAGCATTAGTAATTTTAAAGGTTTTCAAAAAGAGAAAAGAACAACTGTATGATTTTACAGATTGTGCTTCCTTTGTTTTCCAAAAACTTTGAGTTCAGAACATAATATAAATGAGAGATTATAAAAAATAAAAATTATTCAAACAATTGTTTTTCTGCTCTAGAAATTGCATGCGCTAGTCCAGAAAACTGTGTCTAAACTCAGTTATTTAAAATTAGAATAAAATTTCTATTGCTAAAAAGAAAACCTTATTGTACAAAATCAGGAAAACACTGAAGAGAGGCAGTCACCTGTTATCTTAAAAATAATAGAACAAAAAAAACCAAGAACAGCTTAATCTTAATCAAAGTGAACAGCAAGACAAGTGTTAACATAAGTTAGAAACTGGAGCACATGTACAATACAACCAGTTCCTATGTGCATAGTCATTTAAAACAAATTAATAGTTTAATTCATTATTAATCTGTCTTTATAATGCATAACTGCTTTCCATTGGAGAATGCTGATGCTTATTTATAGTAGTCATCTCATTTAACATAGTCACTAGAAGGAGATTTCAAAGAAAAGTTTTTGAACAAGGTTACGTACCATTTCTCAGACTCAGTAATATAATTCTGCTGATTTGCACAGTATTCCATTTCTAGTCATCATGGAAATAAGGACATCACTTACAGTCTGGCACTATATCAGGAAAAAACCACTTTACCATGCACAGCTTGATGGTATGTGGCACCTTCTGTAACCTAATCCAGAAGCCACTTTCAGTCCTGGAACACCAAGGTTTGTTTTTTGGAGTTTTTGTTGTTTGTTTGGGTTTTGTTTTAGTTTTGGGTTTTGTTATTATTTTAAACATATAAATACATATCTCTCTCCCTTCTTTAGTACTGACAGATACTTACCTTAGGCCTGACTCTGAAAATATGCAATGCAGTATTTTCAAGACTTCAGCCTTTTAATTTTCATTATGCCCTAGGACCCTCTTTCTGTCTAATATGCAGTTTTGATAGCTAGACTTGTTATTCTCCATAAAGCTTGGCATATTTTTAGACTGCAAATATTTTTAAATGTAGGTACAATTGCTAGTTTACCCTTTCCTATTGCTTTACCTTGAAATAGTTTTATTGCACTGAGATTGCTGCACCTTAAGACTTTCTTAAGAACCAGGTCTTGGTGGTACATTCCTCCTTTTGTGTTAGAGGAGACTGAGGGAAAGGACAAAGCAAGCATCACTCATGTCTAAAATTTCTCCTATTTCCTCTGCCTCTTGCCTTTCTTTACTAGTGAGAAGCTTCATGAAGTGAATTCTGAAAATAATAAGGTGTCCTGATCATTTACACTCATCAAACTGTAGTCAAACCATTAATGCACGGATTAGAATCCTTTTTTTCCTGTGCAAAGCTGCGTTAATTTTATAAGTACTACAGGCACTTGCAGGACAAAGCTCCAATTTTTCACTTTTACTTTTTATTGTGTCTTGCCTTTTGTTTAAGGTTTATCCCTCTATGTGCCTTATTCTTCCTTACTATCAGGAATACTGGATATAGATGAGGACACAATAGAAAAAATGTTTTGCTTGGCAAGGTTAATGTCTACAACCTGTGATTGAGAACAAATCATTTAATTAGAATATGTATTACCTTTGCATTGAAATGGAAAAATTGATAAGCAACACAGTGGAAAGAGACTGTAAAAATATTCATTTTTTCCTTTCAAACTGTGGCTTTTTAGCTCTGTTCCATGGAAGGCCTCAAAGATAACCCCAGGGTTGAGAACAGAATACAGTTTGAATAAAACTGAAGGGATGTAAGAGGTGGCTCACAATGCAGATATCTTGAAATGTTAAGTGAAAACCTGCAATTACAACCCTTATTTTAAAACTTTTCATCTTCACCAGTGTTCACAACAAAAATTAGGTTGTGGTGCTACATGGATAGTAAATGATGGGTAAGCATCAGGACCGGGCAGATTTGTGTCCTGTGATCAAAACTATTTGGGTTTCTGGCCTCCACACAAAGGAGGGAAACAGTGTGTAGGGATCAAACCAGCTGCCACCAGAAGTGGTACTGTGTGATAAACATGCCAGACTGACATCTCCCCCAAGTGTGGTGGCGCATCCCCCCTCATTGCCTTCATCCTCAGGGCTGCTGTACAACCTCAGTGACTCTAAGCAGGCCCCGACCTTCGTGTAAGGGGCTGGGAGGTGAGTGGTCCTTGGCATACCAGGAACTCCTTCATGGCTTAGGTGGGACTGCACTGACCAGACACCAGCGATACCTGTTGCGATGTCAAGAAGGTGAAAAAGTAATCACCTGACAGCCTTGGAACATTTCTCACTTGAACTGTAACCAAAGTGGAATGGTACCATTGATGCTGTCCTTTTGAACAATTTAAGTAACTAACTCAGATTACAGCCAGGATGGAGTTTCAAAAGCAAGAGTATGTGTGTTACTCTGAATCTTGTGAGTCAAAGTGATGGCATCCCTTACAAAGACAGTGACACCCTTGTTTTAAAGGCTTTCAATATGTGTTACTGTTGTTCTACTAAAGCATCATGGCCAATTTGGCTGGCAAATAATGAGCGAACAACTGGAAAAAGCCCAAACTGAGGTTAAGTATTTGATAGTTTCAACTCATTGGTATTTAGTCCTTCATATCAAGCTGGAAAAAAACTTGTTGTTTAATTCTAGTTTCTTTCTTGCTTTGCCTTTTTTGATTTGAATTACTGTTCTTGATTTTTATACTCTGTACATTTCTGGTTCAGCTCCTAGCTCAGATGACTGTCATGCGAGCATAAAATGTATAAACTTCCTGTGAAATGAAGGACTGTTGCTACCTATGCCATGTTTTGTGATCATTTTTGTTTATTTATTTTATTGTTTTCAGCCTCACTGAATGTCTGCCCTTTGCACATTAAGGAGTGGAACTAGTATGGCACTGTTCTGTGTAAGTAGAATCTCCTGTTTAAGACACAGGACCTCACTTTCTACAGAGCGATAAGCACAAATATGTTGCTTTGCCAACAGTTTAAAGACAAAAGACCACAATATTTTAGAATATATTCTTTATCAGAGAATTATTGCAATGTATCAAGTAATAGAATTATAAATGCTATTTCTCTACTACTCTGAATGTACTTTATTAAAAAAAAATAAAATAGCTTTATCTCTTAAAAGAATTTGGTGTTTGAGGATTTGATTTGGAATGTGTTGTTTGAGTTTATAAGCCTGTCTGTCCTCTGAGATGTAGCTTGTGGACTGAAGGACATTCATTCTTTATCACAGAAGTAAAGATGAAATGAATGTGAGGGACCAAAGGTCACAAAATATTGCTGAGTGGCAGTTAGGGTGTGGAGGTTATTAGTAGAGGGCTTTTGAAGCTGCTGCCAGTATCCACCTCCTCCTGCGAAGAGACTTCAAAGGACAATGGTTCTTTTCCCGGCAGTCTGCGTTGGATTCACAAGGACTGCAGAAAGAGCTGAACAGCACTGTATTGAACTTTAAGCTAATTATGAGAAGTTGTCAAGTAGTTCACATTTCCTAACATTGTAATCTGATGGAAAAATCAAGATCAGTAAATAAGAAAAGCAGCAAGAAAAAAACATCCTCAGTCCTAAAATTTTTGGAGATAGGATAACTGGAGCATAACTAACTTTCTGGTCAAACAAGCATAATCTTTTCTTCTTCACATGGTATTTTATGGGCTATATTGTTATTAAAGCTTGTCACATTGAAGATAAGGTATTTCATGGCTTGTCAAGGTCTGAGGCTTTTTAAAATATATGTTGAAATCAAAGGAATTTGGAGACTTTTAATCTAAACACTTAACAAATACATATTTATTGAAAATTCTCAGTTATTTTCATCTGTATTTGTCCAGCATGCACAGGCACCTCCTTTTTAAATTTTTTTTTTACCAGCTTGTGATATCGTACATAGCAGGTCACACAGGGAGAGGGGGGAACTTTGGCCACATGGCAGAGGCAACGTTGTAGCTCAACCCTGCTGTAGGAAAATATAGCTCCTTGCTAGATTTCTCTGAGCATGCAGCCCAGGATACAGACCTTTCTACTGCTCTGTGGTCCCAAAGATGAAGCAGGTCACAGAATCATAGAATCATTAAGCTTGGAAAAGACCTCCAAGACCATGGAGTCCAACCTTTGACACAACACCAGCATGTCAATTAGACCATAGCAATGATTGCCACATCCAGTCACTTCTTGAACACCCCTAAAAACATGGTGACTCCACCACTTCCCTGGGCGGCATGTTCCAATGCCTGACCACCCCTTCAGTGAGGAAATTCTTCCTGATGTCCAACCTAAACCTCTTCTGGTGCAACTTGAGGCTGTTTCCTCTTGTCCTATCACTAGTTGCCTGGGAGAAGAGGCTGATCCCCACCTGACTGCAACCTCCTCTCAGGCAGTTGTAGAGACCAATAAGGTCATCCTCTGAGCCTCCTCCAGATCAAACAATTCCAGTTCTCTCATCCACTCCCCATAGGACTTACACTCTGGACCCTTCACTACCTTCATTGTCCTTCTCTGGACACGTTCCAGCACCTCAATGTCTCTCTTGTAGTGAGGGGCTCAGAACTCAATACAGAACTCAAGGTGTGGCCTCACCAGTGCCGATTACAGGGGGACAATTGCTGCCCTGGTCCTGCTGGCCACACTATTGCTGATACAGGCCAGGATGCCATTGGCCTTCCTGGCCACCTGGGCACATGCTGGCTCATGTCCAGCTGCTGTCAACCAGCACCCTGTCCTGGAGTGACTATATGATAGTGTATTCCCTGTCGTCAGGCTGTGCCTCTTTGTGTCTTTAAGCTGGGTCCGAGAGAAAGGGGGGGAAAAAGCTGAAAATTCTTCACCACGGTTTTGTGTTTAAGGACTCACAGACTCCCCCGCGCTCTCACAGTGGCAGAGTGGAGGAAGCACCTTCCTGGTCTCTCCCTAGCTCTCGGCTCTGCAGCAGGGAAGGGAGTTACATTCTCTCGCTTTTAGCTAGCTTCTCGTTCATTAGCTAAAGCAAGGAGTTTCCTGGAACTGTGGCTTCTTCTTTTTCTCCTGGAATTGTTCCTGTTTGGCTCCGGTCTGGAACATCATCACCAGGAGGCCCCACACCATGGCTTGGAGGGGCCCACGCCTCACCCCAGCTCCTGAGAGAGCAGAGCCAGAACCTACAGAAAGGACTCTGAATCTAACCAGGTTTTCTCCACAGCGAGAGGTTTTATTATTTAACATTACTAATTTTTTTCTTCCCTCTCATGCCTGCGTGCACCCTGCTTGTTAAATAACTAGGTTTTTTTCACTTTCCTCCTACAAATTTCCTTCCAAACATGGTGGGGGAGGGGCTTCTGAAATCTGCCTTCTATTAGAGGATATATTCTTTTGAGACATTTCCTCCAAATTTGTCTCAAACCAAGACACACCCCCAGGTCCTTTTCCTCTGCGCAGATTTCCAGTCATTCTTCCTCCAGCCTGAAGACAATATTAATACCTGGGCTTTACTGAAGCCCAGGTAGACAACATCCAGTCTTTCCCTCACCCATTAGGTGGGCCACCTGGTCATAAAAAGAGATCACGTTGGTTAAGCAGGATCTGCCCTTCCTAAATCCATGATGGCTGAGCCTGATGCCCTCATTGTCCTGTATATGCTATGTGATCACACTTAAAATAATCTATTCCATAACCAGATCTGCAGGACACATTATTCAACTCTCTTTGGCATAGGTGATAACAGTTACCGTAGTTCATAATCCTCCTTTTCTGGGCAGAGGCCTCGTGGCTTAGGAAGGAAAATCCCAAGCATAGGATACAAGAGTGACCTGGTCAGAATCCTTCTGGCTCTGCCAATTTTGTGCATCTCGCCAAGAGAAGTCCTGTTGTCTGTACCTCCAGTTTTGTAAAAGAAAAATGAGAGCAGCTTTCTCCGCACTCTGCCTTAAAATGTGTGAATAAAAGCTTAAATCATCACTATTAGTCCACAAGTAACTAAACCTGTGATTTGTGTGAGTGCACTTTTCAAGACAGTAGTTTTCTTGCCTTAACTGAATTAGGATGAAAGCCATGAATTTCCAAGACAATGAAGGGGACTACCAATGTGCAGAACACAGTTTACTTGCCTGTTTGGAGGTACAATCTTCCTGAGTAGGCGCAGTTCCAGGAGGTGAGGTTCACATGACAAAAAAGATGTGTGGCTGCTGGGGAGTGTGACATTCAAAATTCATCATCCTCCTTTCATTCCACCAACAAAATCATTACCGCAAAGCCCATGGTACAGGCCCAAATCCTTCACACTTAATTTTAAGAATGTGAAATGTCCAAAATGCTGCCTTTGAGTCAGAAGAGAGAGGCAGGAACCTCCAAAATCGATTTCAGTTTGCTTAAGATGCAGATGAAGAGGCTTACCCTCCTCCTCTTGGTCAGCTGAAGCAAGGCAAAAAGCCTGGGCATATTCTACATTCCTTTTATGAATATATAATGCAGAAAAACATATATTTGTCTATAGACACAATGTCTGTATTAGATGGCTACAGGAAGCATTTACTAATATGCTAGTAATATGATTCTAAACTGCACTAACACTATAACATTTTCATTTACATGCAAGAATTTTTTTCTAAAATATGAGCATGAATCATACAGGAAGTTATGCAAAATAGAATAAATTATGCAAATAGCATTCTTTGAAGTTTTGAATTAAGTGCTGTGCTCTGGAGTACGCAGCACACACACTGAATGCTTGATGACAGGAAAATACTTTATATTTAGATTGTATTCCAACAATGTCCATTTGTGTTGCTCCTTTCTGACCATCAGAAAATGACTTGCTGATCCTCAGTACCTCATTACCTCTGTTCTGTTTTGAAAGTCCAATCACATGGGATCAACCAAAAAATCTAATAATTAGGACTTGCCATTAGTTTGACAGCTGGAGCACATCATGTGAGCATAGCCGTGTTGCTCTGACATTCGGAAATATAAAAACTCAAAACCACCAGAGAAACCACATGAAAGAAACTGCACTACCCTAAACTGCACATATTAGAGGACTTTGTAGCTCCCAGCATAAGCTGATTGGTAATTTCTCCTTATCTGTGATGAAAAAGTTGTACAGTCATGCTTTTTGGTAAAAGGTGGAAGTTTCAAGTAAGATCCTCATGTTAGTTCAGGTTTACCTCTTTCAGATGGTAGGATATCACTTAAACTAAAGTCACAATCAATATGCACAATCTCCTGTTGTAAAAAAAAATAAAAAAGGAGGAAGGGAAGTAATATTTTCTTACTATAGTATATTGGTAAATGTATATTAATGGAATATACAAGATAGAGCAGCTGAATTGCTTTATTCATTCCTTGAGGCTACAAATACTCTAGCACATGTTCTTACAAAAAATCAAACCAGAATTTTGACTTATTAGGCTGATTTTACTTTACTATGAATTGCTTGTTAAGAGAAAACAGAACTTCACCTTTATATAAAACTAACAGTTTCTGATTGTATTTCACAGAAAAGCCAACACCAGTTGGCATAGGTTAGTGCTGAAAGAAGGAGAAAGCTTACAACAATGGGTGGGGTAATGCTTGCTCCATACTGCCAAAATTCTTGAAGATCCCTCACCACGTAAAATAAACATAGGAAGCCAGATTTCTTCCAGAATTACAGGATTATTCCTCTGATAACTTATTTAATGCATCATGCACTAAGTATCTGATCAGATGTGACATATCATCTGTAAAACACCTATCTACACATTTAGATTCCAGAAGTATATTTCACATGCTGTCTGAAAGGAATATTCTTAAAATCACTCCTGGGGTCAAATTCTTGCAAGCAGTCACAGAATGCTATGTCAAGGTCTGGGCTTTCAATTTCCTCAGGTATTTAAGAGAGTGCCATGTCAGCAAAAATTTAAATGGAAGTAAAATACTCATCGGGCAGACGGGCAGTGGCTTTCACCAAGCCAGATGCTAAATGGCCACTTTAACACAGACAACTTTCCTCTCTTACTGAGAAAAAGGCACTGCGAAGGATTTCTGCAGTGAAATAAAGCAATGACCCGTCCATTAAAGAGTAGGAGGTCACTGCAGTGAAAAAGAAAGATGGGAGTAAAAACCCACTGAAAACCCTGTGGTTCCTTCCACCATCTCCATCCCCACCACCTGTTCCCCCACCACCCTGTACTGTGTCCTCTCCTCTCCCTCCCATCCCCATGAGGTTTTTCTTGGAAAACCTGATATCTCATACTTTCACTCTGCAGTCATTTATTTAAGAGAAGTAAATATACTAAAGAGTATTCCTTAAAGTCAGAACCACAGCACACCTCAAGCCTATCATTACCCCAGCATGATTTTTTTTTTCTTGTGCTCTTAATCAAAACATGGGTAAAAAGTTGTACCTGTGAACTCCATTTTTTATGTGCTTTGTAAAGAGTGGCTGTGAAACTATACCCTTCTGTATATACATATGAATGTGCAGAGTGTTTTCCCTGAAATAGAAGCTAAATATTTCCAAATAGAAGGAGAGGTGGAGAGAAAGGAAAAGTATTTGGAGTCTGAAAAACTGTTCTTATTCCTTTCCAGTTATTGTCTCAACCTGAAGAGGATTACCGAGTATAATGTGAAATGAGTTCCCCTCCAAGCCTTGACTCAGGTGTGTGAAGAAAACCTGATGAATAATGACTTCAAAAGAACCAGTCTTTTCTTACAAAGGCTGTGAAGCTTCTATTATATTTCAACTCAATGGTTATATGACAAAATAAATTTTTAAAGCTAACTGAAACATTAATAAACAAAATTTATTTTTAGTTCTTGTATTTCATGTTCTTATTAAACCTATGTAGAGGTTTCTATCCATACAAAAGCATGTTGGGTATTTTGAATTTGATGAGCTGTTACCTGTAATTTTTGGAGTGAAAAGGGGAAAGTGGAAACTCTTAAAAATGGATTCTAAGATGCTCTAGAAGTGTCCAGTTCCTGACAGGATTGTTCCAGTATGAAGAAGAGTCTTCTGGTGAGCAGTAATAGCCAGGAAAGCATTCTGCACAAGGAAAGCATGACACAGCAAAGAGAACACTTCCATATTGGTGCTGCACCAGAAGTTCTGAAGGGTCTGATAATGATCTGTCTGCAGCTACATCACTGTTCTATTGTGGTTTCAGGGACAGTTACAGTTCATGCCACTTATCACTCCTCCAGACTTCCCTAGGCACTCTTAAAAATTTGCTATTATAGACAAATGCTAAGCTCCGTGAAGCAGCCTGTGGTGACAGACTAGTTTTACTGATTTATGGAAGGTAAAGTCAGAAGTAATATTTATCCTGTATTTGAATACGTGTTCACAATTTGGGTATGCATTCACTGCATGAGAAGAGCAGAAAAATGTTAGGATCAACTTCCAGACAGTGAGAACTACACAGGGTGGGTGGACCCTGCATCTCTAAAAGCTGAATTTGTGGAATTCAGGCAGGGTACAAACCAAGGAGACTACAGCGTGGCTGCTGAGATCTCATCATATGGGCTCCCCATACATAACTTTTTCTGTGCTCTTACCATCTGTGTTTACTCCACCAGTCCTTTACTGTTGCTATAGGTGAGGCAAAGAGGGAAAAAATATTCATTTGCTCCCTACACTAAGACCGGCAGACATGACACCAATAACTAGAAACAGCTCATTTGTCTCCTTTCTCAGTGGATGCCACAGTTACTCTTCATGTCGCATTGTACCCACCAAAAACTCACGAGCTTCCTCCTGTTTGGAGTTCAAGGGGTCGTCTCACATTGAGTAAATCAGGAGAAATTAAGTATTGGTGCTGTCATGCATAGAAGGTGATGCTAAGCTGATCTCTATATGCCCATAAATGCACTCTCTGGGTCAGCGTCCAAATAGCATTCCGCATTTTTAACTTGCTAAAGCAAGAAAACAGACACCTGACAAACATGTTTTATTCAGTATATGTGATATCATTTCGAGAAGTGCATCCTTCTCAAAAAAATTATCATTCTCCTGTCATACATGAACACACCTTCTACAGACACGGTTTCTTGCTCTGCACAATTGGTCCCCCAGAGCAGAGAGTTAATAGTGCAGGCTATATGGAAACTTATTCTAAGCTGACCTCCATGTGTAGCAGCTGATATTTCCTCTATTTTGTATGCTACAGCTGGATTTATATCTACTGGCATTGGTTTTCCAAGACCAGACTTCTTAATATTGCTACTTTAATTCTCAAGTAGGCATTGCAATATTTAAAGGAAACTTTTACTGTACAGCAGAGGAAATGTTCACACTTGATTCCAGTTAGTATTGCAATGGCAGAAAATGCCAGCAAGATGGGCTACTTAAGGACAGACAGGATGTTTACTTTATCTGATACTGGCCCAAAAGGACAGACAGGATGTTTACTTTATCTGATACTGGCCCAACAGAGGGCTAGCAAAATCATCTTCATCTATGTCATTCTGCTTAATATTTGCCATTTCATAAATTTGTGCAAGGAATTCATAATAAAGTTGGAATATTTCCTGGGCTCTGTGGCTTTATGACCAATTAATAGAAAGGCCATAGGAATCCCTATTAAAAGGCTGACGGTTATTTTTTGCAGTAGCACTGACTTATCCCCAAAGAATCTAACCCAGGCAGGGAAAAAATCAGATAAAAAAGACCAGTTATATTTTGAAGAATTTGATCTCTGTGAAACTATAACATTCTGAAATCTTGAGTAAAACCTATCTGTAAATGTAATTCTTTCCACTATAGTCTTTTAGCTAAGGCCACAAAGGTCAATGAATTTAAGTATCAATGAAACACTATGTTTATAAAACACTGATCGCTTGAAGGAGAAAATATGTCAGAGTAACAGAAAAGATATCATGAACTTGTCTTGCAAACTGCTGTAAAGTACAACGGTTGATCTGCTATGAATATGTCGTATATTTTGAAAGGCAGAAACTGACCCCCAAAAGAAGACAAGGAGAATACCTAATGATCAGAATAATAAAGGCCACTTAAAGGATGTCTGACCAAAATATTTAAGAGCTAACATGTTGACTGCAATACAGCTGCCACCAAAATGAACAGGAACATTTAAGCAATGTGTTGTCTTGAAACTCATTCTTCAGCAGTCTCTGCAGTTTCACTGTTGCGTGATCTAAGCATTAGCACATTTGATTTTCCTTTTACAACTAAGGGGCACAGTGGTGCGTCATGGCAACATCGTAAAATCTAACACTGTACAGCACCTCAGTAAAATCCCTCTTGTGAGATGGGGCCAGAGGTCCAGATATCTTATGACCTGTAACTGTGTAGAGCTTTTTTTCCTCCACAGAACTGGGGAGTGGGAGAAGATCAGAGGACCTGAAAATTTTTGAGACAATTGAGGGAACACTACATTTTTTTGCAAAATGTGCAAAGGAAATGGTCTACAGCAGCAATAATTACTGTTTTCAAAGATGACTGGATTCCCTTTCTCATCATGAACTATCCAGATATAAGTTTAGAGGTTTATATTTTCTCACAAGTTCTGGCTGGTGTAGCTTCGCTGATTTATAACATTCTCACTCTTGGTGTCTGCCCTTCCTCTACATTGGAAATTTATCACAGCAGTGTTTTTGGACTCAAACTGTGTTGGCTTTTCAGCTGCTGCATCTTGCAGTAAATACATTCACCTGAGCCATGCTCTTTGTCAGTTTTAGCTAGTGCTGTGCACAGTGAACTATAACAGAAGTAAATATGTTGCCTTAAAACTCATTCCTCAGCAGTTTCGGCTGTTTCACTGTTGTGTGAGCTAAGCATTAGCACATTTGATTTTCCTGCCACAACTAAGGGGCAAAGTGGTGGGTCATGGCAACAGCATAAAATATAACACTGCACAGCACCTCAGTAAAATCCCTCTTGTGAGATGGGGCCAGAGGTCCAGATATCTTATGACAAACTCTGTGTGTTCACAGCTGTATTTCAAACTGTCCTTCATTTTTAAATGCTTTGTTTTCTTCCACCAGTTCTTGGCATTTCAAATCTAACTGCAGGAAATTGTTTGTGATCTCAATTATTTTTGGCTAAAAGAAATATACTTTATTATTTCTACCTATTACTCCTGTTGAAATTTATTAATTTATCCATGTTTATTTTTGCTACAGCAGTTGATCACTACAAAGATTTTAGAATCTGATCTTTTATTGACTGTTGATGAGAAATAAGCTAAAACGGAATTCAGCATGATCTGCTGATATTTGTGTTCACTCAAAAACGTTTACAGCTATAAAATATCTCTATGTGAATTGAATCAATTAGTATAAAATCATCATATATAACCTCACATAAAGTGTCTTTAAAAGGAAAAATATTCCCTTTTCTAGCAACCATGCAGTTACATTTTAACAGCCTAATCTGTGGCTGTTCTAGCTGCTGCATTTATTATAAACATGTATTTTCTCAGCTTTTCAATTTTCTTATTTTTTAGTTCTACAACTTCAAAATTTTTAATTACAGGTCCCTCATATTTAAATCATTATATTTTCTGTGAATGATTTTTTTTTACTATATTTTTAAAAAGGGTGTTAGCTGTGTCAATAATTTTCTGAACTTAACTAATGAAACCCTCCTTAACCTGAAGTGTCTTCTTGCTTCTGTTTCCTTTTCTTTCCCATTGTATATAGAAAATCTATTCCTGTTCCCCTCAATCCTTTCAATTAGCCTATCATTGCAGTGGCCATATTATTCTTTCTATTCCTCTGAGTATCAGGTTTTCTATGTTTTCTGGCTTGGCTGGTTTTGCCCTCTACAAAACTTGTGGCAAAACAATTGAAACGGCTCACATCTTTCCCAATTTTTTTTCCGTGTTTACACACTTTCGAAACCTTCTCAAGATATAGATCTTGTCTTGTCACATAAACAATGGCATATTTATGAATTAAAAAGATATGAAACCCATTTCTGTTGTATTACAGTATTGTAAATTACTTCCTTGGAATCCTAGACAAATCCAAGGTAATATTTTTCTCAACTCTACCAAGTCGTCCTTTAGAATATGGAAGGGGGAAAAGGTAAAGAGTAGGAGTATATGGCATTCCTAGTTAGAGACTACTTTTCTAATTTACTGATATTTAAACCGCTTTTTGAAACAACAGGAAGATCTGCAATTAGATTTCTCATTCTTGCTTTGATGAGCAAGAAATTCTGGCCTACTGTTGCAGTGAAATAACAAAGCACACAGCTGGATGAAGACTCTAACTGTAAGAGAAAATCGAAAATTAGAGCTGACAACAATACATTAAACAGTGAAACTACAGGTGACTGATCACACATAAAACCCAATTAATTAAAAACAAATTGCATATAATATTTAAGTTTTGTTATACATTTTCAGTATGGTTCGATGGCTTTCTTAGATCAAGCATTAAGTAGTATTTTATTATCTTGAATTTCTCTTACAGGGAAAGTGGGAAGACTGACAACATTTTAACATGTTAATAATTTATATGGGTAACTGTAAGTATGGTTTCATTTCATATTATTTGCTCCAATAATCTAAATAACAACAGACCGCAATGACTTGCTCATGTAGCAGTACTGTACATTGAAAGGTAAGACAAAAGGCAAGATAAATTAAGTAGCTGAATCTCATAATGAAGAAAATCAATTTCTACTGCCTGATAAATCAAAGGAAATTCAAAGTCAATAGAATGATCCAAAATTTATGCCAGAATAAAGCAGAACGTTGTCTTCTTCTTTTTCTCAAATAGCAGTTGAAGCATAGGGCATTTCAAGGAGTTTAATGACTAACTGAATTTAATGGCACTTGACTGCAGTTCATGCCTTCAGCTTCTCTCACTAGTTATCAATCCCCAGAAAATTATCTGTGCTTCAGTCATGACTGTTTGTGTAATGAACTTCTTTGAACAGTTTGAGCAGATTTTAAACATAAGGGATGATATCTTAATGGAAAGTATTTGGGTCTACAAAATATTTTTTTTCCCTAGGTATATTAGGTTTGCATGGCCAGGTTTGGGAACTACAGAGGTTGTTACTGTGGGAAGCTGGAAGCCAATCCCAGGTGGCTTTAAGATGGATGTGCCACTGCCCAAGGCTGGGCCAATCAGAAATGATGATAAGTACTCTGTCATAACATATTTAAGAAGAAGGAAAAAAAGTTATTGCACACATTTAATTGTGGCCAGAGCGGAGAGAGAATAGGTGAGAGGAGCAACTCTGCAGACACCAAGGTCAGTGAAGAAAGAGGGGGAGGAGGTGCTCCAGGAGTCAGAGCTGAGATTCCCCTGCAGCCCGTGATGAAGCCCATGGTGAAGCCCATGGAGGACCACGGGGATGCAGAGGCCCATGCCAGAGCTTGGGAGGAGGCTGTAAATGCGTTTTGTGCTGGAGCAGATTTCCTGGTAGGAATTGTGACCCCATGGGTGGCCAGTTCCAGAGCAGCCTGTCCTTGAAGGACTGCACTCTGTGGAGGAGTGACCCATGTTGGAGCAGTTTGTGGAGAACTGTTGCTTGTGGGATGAACTGATGTTGGAGAAGTTCATGGAGAACATCTCTCATGATAGCAACCCCACACTGGAGCAGTGAAGGACTCCTCTCCCTGAGCAGCAGGAAAAATAAGCTGCGATGAACTGACCGTAAGCCCCATTCCCTGTCTCCCTGCACTTCTGGGGGGAGGGGGTGGGAAGAAGAGAGGGGTGGGGGGAAGGTGTTTTTAAGGTCTTCCTTTGCTTCTGCTTATCTTGCTCTGATTTTATTAGCAATAAATTCAATGAATATCTCTAATTTTAGTCTGGTTTGCCCAAGAAAGTATTTGATGACTGATCTCTCCTGGTTCTTATCTGAGCTAATGAACCCTTCCTTATATTTTCTCTCCCCTGTTCAGTGGTGCAGGGGAGCGATAGAGTGGCTTTGGTGGGTGCCTGGCATCCACACAGGGTCAACCCACTACAACTGTGAATATGTGCAGTGGAAGAGCTTGAAGTTTCAGTTGCCAGAGGTGGCACCAAAAATACTACAGAAACACATCCACACTCCAAGCAGGCTGACACTTGTCTTTACTGGCCATGTTTTCACTCTGCTCATAGTTCCTCAAAGTGGTATATCCCTCTGCCCCAGTTAAAACTATGGCAATAGTAGGGAACAATTCACAGAGGGATCCTATGGGGCCAACAATAGACACAAAACTGTTACACTTGTACAGGTATGCTGAAGACCCTAAATGAAATCCAAAAAAAAAACCCCAAAGCATGTTTCCCAGCTTCCTCTGACAGGACATATTTCCTCATTTGCACACCCTAAATATCAATTAACTGAAACCAAGAAGCATTAGTTACAAGACATTTATCAATGTTTGCTTTCCTCAGTTTTCCTATCAGTGCTGCCAGGTGTTAAACAGCAAGAAGAGTTTAGAGTGAGCCCTTCCTTTTTGTGCCCATTCATTTTTTCAGTCTGGCACGGTCCAAAATATAAAGAATTTTGTTGCTAGCCTTGCAGTGAAGTGCTAGTTATTGCGGGGCTTCTAACATTTACAAACTACTACATGGTCATAAACCTGCAGCCATGTAACAGAGCCTGATATGAGTCTCCCTGTTTCACTACGTCACTGGTCTCTGCAGATTCATAGCAAGATGACTCAGTCCTGCATTAAACCTCCAGGTGTGTTTGCACTGAATGAACACCCTTCCCATTTTCCTTATCTTGGCTTTATTGTTGAACAGTGGTAGCTTGTCACTGCAAACAAGGTGACATTTTATTGAGAGTCCACTTAGGAAGGTTTTCTCTCCTCATGGTTACAATGGTTTATCATCCTTAAAATCAAAACTTCAGAGGCCCTTTCTCTGCCCCTGGCAATGACATAAGGTGCTATCAAATAACCTCCTTGGACCCAAAGCCATGCTCCCTCAGCTACTGCAAAAATAAGTTAGCTCTCTCCTGGCTAAAACTAGGATAATTCTATACATAATAAATAACATTTTTATATATAATACCCCCAATAATTCCTAAATGATGAATAACTACACAAAAATTCAGTTTGTTATTGAACATCAGCTATGCAATTTGATGTTATTTCCTGCAGTGGTATTTTTACCATGCATTTCTTGATTCTCCTTTCTTCACAGTTCAGGAATAATGAAAAAGGTTTTGTTCACCAGATAAACTAAACAATTTGGAATAGGCTTTAAATGATGAGTATGCTAATAACTTAGAAGGGATAGATAAAATCAGCATTATTGAGTCGGATGTATAAAAATAGTATGATGGGATGCAAGAAACAAGGGAATGTTTTAGCTTTAGATTATTTTTATAAAAAAACAGTCTAGGAGAAAAAAGTAGATGAGCCATGTAGGAAAATCACCAGGGTTGTTGTTTTTTGGGTTTTTTTTGCAAGAGAGATAGCAAGCATTTTCTGGCAGCATTGGTTTTATGAGCCAGTTATGTGTGTCTTCAGGCAACATAACAATGAAATTAATATTAGCAGAGTAGTGTAGGAGTTGTTTACATTTATCCAGAAAGAACATTGATTGTTTTCACTCTGCATCTACCATGTAAGTATCACTTGAAGGAACGGGAAAGAATAGGCAACAGAGAACATCACTATTAAAATCCACTTTAAAATAGCCTTATCTTAATTAAGAAAAGAATAGAAACATCAGAAATTAATTTTATCTAGTCAGAAAGAAATATCTAACTGAAAAGAGGCCTAAGTTGATCAGAATTTGGAGGCTGCTCCATGGGGCGCAGTCTGCGCTATTGCATTGATTGATATTGTGTCAAGGGTAAAGCCTGTTGGTCCTAATCTGAAAGAGCTGTCCTCATACCCATTTTCCCATGGATTGGAAACGGGATTTTTTAGCCCCCTACTTCTAATCTTAGATCTGAATGTTTTCCTTGACTGAAGTTCAATACTGTGCAAGAGACAAAGTTTTACTGCCTTTGAAAACACCACATGCATCAATATTTAGGCTACTGGACTAGAACTTTGGAGATGAGAAACCTCTGCTGTGCTGTGCAGACTCAATTCAGAGCATCTGTTTTCCTGGCTGTTCTGTTTGAACTGCAAATCTTTGGGGCAAGGAGTGTTTCACAACATTTATGTATTTATCCATTAGTTGTTCTAATGAGCCTCTGAGCTTAACGTGGATCTCTGTGTAAGTAAATTAATAAAAGGAATACCATTAGAAGTGCATTATCCCGAGTTATAATTGTGCAACTTAAAGCAGAGCTTTAGTGATTGTGCTTTGGTTTAGGTGTAACAAGCTTGCATAAATTGACTAAAGGTAATGGAATTCATGAGCATTTAGGTTCTTCTTCAGAATTGTTGAAGTTCTGTTCTTCTGTTTTGCCTCAAAATCTACAAATACCTGTCAAGTCAATACTTACGTGGCAATGCATTGTATTTTTTTAACATAGCTACTCTTTAAATAGGTATTCATTTGTGAAGGCCCTAGGGTTTTTATGAAATATATTCATGTATAATGCATGGAGAGTACATTCATTTGTAAGATCAGTATTCTTTTGCTTTTCCTCTTTAATGCTTTAGACATTAATTTTAAAGCTTCTTAATTATTAATTTATGTATATTAGGGACTATTCTTAACCGCTGTCTTTACAAATGGTCACTTTCTGTAAAACATGTTCATCTGAGGGGATTCCCCACTGACAAAGTACATTACAAATAATATTCGATTTATGATAGCCCCAGGAACCTGAGCTTGGACTACTACTTTGCTGCACAGACAAAGATGAGTAAAACAGATTACCTGATTTCAGAAGTGCATGTAGTTCTTGTTAGACTACGGCTCTGTGGACAGCAAGGCTGCACTTGTTATCTCCAAACATCACCTGCTGATTTGTAGCTGACCTTTCTGCAGAATATCTGAGAAACAGTATATACAGGTCCCAGTCACCCTGTTCATTGAACTGTAGCTTGGCAAATCACAACCCAGTTGCAGCAAGACAGCAACTTGGCATGCTTTATCACCCTGAGAGACGTGAGCCTCTCTGTAGGTCCTGATATATTCCAAGAAATACTCCAGCCAACTGTTTGCCATGGTATAAGCAAGAACATGATCAACAATGAAAACTGACAAATTGCAATCTTTTTTCAATGAATAAATGTAGAATGTTAAAGAAATCCAATCTGCCACTTCTCTACATCTAACTTTTACTATTGAGAATGCCTTGCAGCTGAGGAAATAGCACATTCTGCAACAGAGATGATATGCACAAACTGAATGCAGAATTATGCAGAAGAACCAGAATAAGTGAGATATTTCAGAGCTGAAACCATTAACTTCATTCACATTTCAGGCCTGAACCAGATCTTCTCTTCTGCAATGTCAACGCCTTGCGAATGTGTACTGTGAATAACCTGAAAAAATCTGTTACAGAAGGAGAAAGATTACATTGCACAACTCATAATAAAACCCCTATTAGTTTATTGAGACTTGCTTTGTTTCCCTCCAACCTTCTTTGTAATATGTAAACACTTCTTTACATATTAGTGCTTTTCTGTCACCTCATTTTGTGTCTGACAGGCACTTCAATTTCCTTTTCCTAGCCTTAAACAACCCCTAAATTATCAAGACAACTCATCATCACCTGTAACTGTTGATCAAGGGCAA
Source organism: Edolisoma coerulescens (assembly GCA_013397115.1). NCBI lineage: Eukaryota > Metazoa > Chordata > Aves > Passeriformes > Campephagidae > Edolisoma > Edolisoma coerulescens. The sequence goes on from VWZW01003471.1 coordinate 965,160, forward strand.
GTTATTTATATGGAACAGAGTTAAGATAACAAGGAGGTCTCTTTGCAGTCCAAAGGCAGTGGGTTACTAAACTTGTTCTGAATTTTCAAAGGTAAATAAGCGAAAGTTAAATCTAATAGGCTAAAAGTTTAAAGAATTTTTTTCCTTCCAAGGAATGAAAAGGGAGCTCATAGGATAGTAGCAATCTATTCAGGGTGGCCATGAATAGTACAAAATGTTTTATTTCATTTGAGTCTCTATGACCATTAAGTTGTAAAGAATTTCATATCATTGTTGGTTGAAAAAAAAAATAGGTCAGACCTAGTTAATCATCCTGAAACTAATTTTTTTCTTTTCATTTCTATGGGAGAAGGGCCTGAATAAAGGATCTGAAGTTCTGCCTCATCCAGGCGTGTCTAGCTACACTTTGGCTACGTTGCAGATGCACTTACAATCACTGTTCTCTTCTGTGAATTGGAACGTGGGATTCCCCATGCCTGACACATACATTGCCTGTGATTCATGTTCCACTCGCTTTACCTAATGATACTTAGAGCGGACGGGAACTTACCAGCTGAACTGTAGAGAAATTAGCTGACAGGAAACTTGACCTACTGTCACCCAAGGAAACTGCTGAGGGCAGAAAGTGCTTAAGTAGAACAGAACACATTGTCTTTTAACAGCTCTTCACAGTTCAGTCTCAAAAATTAAAGATGGAAAATTAAGGTAGTTTTTGGTTTTGATCATGAATTTTGAAGAAAAAAAAAAAAAGGGGAAAAGGGACTGAAGTACCAAAGCAATGTTTACTGTGGGGCATCTACACGTCCCTTATCAATGAATCATACTCATGCCCATAAATACTTCAGAGACCTGCCATAATCCAGGGATATACCAAGCCTTCCTCTCTGATTTTCAGTTGGTAATGTCCTTCACCTAATTTTCTCTCAACAGTCTTCATGCTGGCAGTATATTGTGTATTTTGGAACTACAGGTGTGTCAGATGGTGGTGATGGAAGGTATACTATTCAGAGGGGCTCACCACAAAAAAAAAAGAGAGTGCCATTCAGAGGTTCTCAACAGAGGGCTATGGCTGGCTCTCTAATCAGGGGCAGATACAGGTCATACTTTGTTGTTGGGAGGTAAAATGGGATGTGTGAAAATATGTCTGGAGTCTATGCTGTGCCTATTTGAACAACAGCTATGAAGTGTAAAAAAAGAAATCAAGACAATGCATTTAATTGTGCATTTCACTTGAATTTACAAGAACTTAAGTTTCTGCCTGGAAGGTGCATTGAATTCATATGAAGAAAACAAGTCTATCCCAGAGGTGAATTGAGTCTTGGAACAGAATTAACATCTCAGATATAAATCTTAACAATATATATCATATCCACAATAAGAATGCTCTGAAATTCTCCCAAACAAAGCAGAATTGAGTATACAAAAAGGCAAAATTAAATCCTAATACCAGTGAAACAGATGGTTTGATTATATGTATCTTGCTAGGAAGGTAGAAATCCATTGTAACAACAGAGGAATTTTTATGTCTTTTGAGGCAACTACCTAGAAGAACAAAGGTTTACAAAGGCACTGCGATGAAAGACCCCATTTAACAAGAATAAAGCCACCCTCCTGCATTTGATTTACCTGTGACTGAAACGGCTGGCTCCTGTTTCTGTGGTATGGCTTCTCTTGACTGTGTTGTGATCAGGAATGTTTTGAATTGAGCTCATGGCAAGTGTGACAATATATTCTAAGCATAGGATTCAGAAAAAGCCTTCATTCTGTTATTTTAACATTCTGTGTAAATTATCCACTGTTAGATATAGGTATTTATATGATAAATAGGTATTTATTTAGTACCAGTTGCTTATCTATAACCAGAATCTGTTAGAGACAAGGAGGTAACTCAGTGTATGAATCAATACATGCAGATGACCAAGGGCACCCCAAAAAAACGACAGCTGAAATGCAAAGAATAAATTTATTTCATTACCTCACTGGCTGGATGATCCCAAAATAACGCCGGGCTGCAGAGAGACACAAAATGAGGATGTCGGTACCATCAGGCTTAGTCCAAACTTTAATTTTTATCAGAAAGAAAACCCAGGATTCTGGATGCTTTAGTTTAAACCAAAATATTAGATGACATATGATCATACTCTGTGTTCATTTATGATACATGCAAATTACCAGGCAATAGCACATTTTCCCAGCTTTAAATAGGTTTTAAATATTCTCATTGCTACAAGAATAATATACCTGAAGCATAGCCCCAAATGAGGAAGTATAGGTGAAAGCCTTCCTTGATACCTACAGATTTCAATGAGCATTTAGAAAACTTTCAAAGTAAGCTAAGTGTAATTGTGGCCTAGTAATGAATCTGCTTAAGAATTACATAAAAATCTATCAAAGAACTAGACTATACAACTGTTTTCAAATTGGTGCAGCCTATAACAACTTTCCAAGTTTAAATTCATATAACTTTTAAAGTAAATTTCTCTACATCTATAAATAGGGCTGTCCCATATCATAAAAGTGCTTTGGATATGTCAGAATGTTTGGGTTTTTTTTTTAATAGTAGTGATGAATGAGAAAAAGAATATTAGCATTAAACTGTAATATTGCACTATGTCCAAATTCCATTTGATTATTTTGGTTTAGAAATCTTCTTTTTGTGTGATGTCTTGAGATATAAATTTTTACTTTTTTTTAACATTATTATACTAAGCCAAAATATAGTAACATAATGTAAGGAAAATAGAAGCCAGATCTCTAGAGATCTTTCATGACAGGAATGTCAGAGATCTTTGGAATATTCTGTGCTTAAAAATGGCAGAAATCCATTCAAAATTTATACGAGACAAATGTCTAGGAAACAGTTTAACATTAAAACAAAAAAAAAATCATGAATTGGCAAAGCAACAAACTCAAATGTGACTAAGACAGTGTTCCTGTCTCCAGATATTTGCAATTCTGTGCAAGGAGTCACTGCACAGCTGAAGAACACCCTTGGTTTTTTTTCATGATTTCCCAGTCTAGTCAGTAAACAAACATAGTGTGTAATCTATCCAGTCAAATGCTTGGAAATTTACCATGATTTTCAGATTTGCATTGTCCTCTCTACTGCATTAAGCCTCCCTTGATACAAATATATAAATCTCCCCATTTCAGTCATGTTACTGATCACTTTTAAGGATTTTGATATATGTTGCTATCAGGAAAATACAGACTTTTCCATCCCTGAAAAATTTCAAGTTCAGTATGGATTTGAAATTATGGATAAACTGATGCTTCAAAACATGAGGTGAGAAGGAATTTGAGGAGGACTTTGAAAATTTTCCATAGTAGGAAAGAGTCCAACCTGACAGATGGGGTGACCAGCCTAAATTTTCAACTATGAAATTTCATTATCACTTTCTTACATGCACAAAATTCAGTGTTACTACAGATAATAAATTTATTCATTGCTTTTATAAATCTATCCATGCTTCTGCATTCAAGCTTACTATCTTCTCTGATAGCACATTCAAAGACTGAGAACAGACTCTCTGAAGAAATAATTCATTTAACTTCAACTATGGTTACTTACTTTTTCCCTGGTGGTCCATAATTCTTATTTTTATCTTTTTCAATACCTTTGTAGTCTTTTAGAAAATTCAGATCTAAGGAACTATTAAAAGGTCTTCCAGATGGAGATGCTTTCTCTGACAAAATGCTTAATATTGACGTTGGTTCTACTGCTGTTCAACTTCAACCCTTAAGAAATTTCAATACCAATAATTGTATATGTTTCTGTTTTCTGCAGATAAGATAAATCAAAGAGCTAACACAATTTTAAATTGAGAGATACAAATGAAGTGTATATACTGGCAAGCTAAGGTGAACTATTACAAGTCTGACATTATAGGCCTTCCACACCATTAAAAAAAATCCAGAAAATTAATTACTTTAAAGCTTTTACTTTGTGTGTAATCATGGCAGTAGAATGCACTCAGAGATACAATAAAAAACGATCACAATTGGATATCCAACATACAGCCCAAGATATGGACCCCCTCTGATTAATTGTTTCTGTTGTTAGCAGACCATTTATGTTTAAAACTCACATACAAGTAGAGATGCTTTCATTTCTCTGAGTTTTCAAATATTAATTACTTGCATATCAGAACTTTTCAACATATTTCTAAAGTGTCCTTCCTTCAGGTTATGTGGGTAGGGTATTTTTGTTTTTTGTTTTAGACCCAATTATACTTTATGCCAATGAAAAAAATGTCTTCTTTGTCAGAAATCTCCAAATATTTTTTCATACAGGGTTATCGACTACTTTTTTTCACGTGGGAAAAGCTGCAGTGGTCACTAGTGCAGCATGTTCACTGTTCTTGCATTAATCTGTCTTCTCATGCATACATTGATTAAATTTTTCTGAAATCTCTTACTGATATCTAGGTGAGAGACTGCCATTCTTTATCAAGACTGCTGCTGTAAGTTCCAGAACATACCCATGATACTTCAAGCCATAAAGAGATATTCTGGGTGCTTACACTGGTGAGAAGTGTATCCTCAAAGCTGAACCTCACTCATGCCAGTTATTCATTTTGCAACATGAATCTTCTCTGTGAATTCTAAGTCGTGATACTGGCCTACCTCTGTATGGAAATAACTGCCAGTGTACAAATAAGAAAGGTAGATGGGATAATGAAGAGGCTTGGACAAGATTAGATTATAAAAAAAACAGAATCAGCCCCACTAAAGGAAAAGTATAAATTGCAGTGATTTAGACTTCAATGAAATATTTAAAAATAAAACTCACGAGAGAAAGGAAATGCAGAAAACACTTGGAACAAAGATGTAATACCACAGACTTCAAAGAGAGTAGAAAATTAAGGCAAAATGATATTCAGCTTGGATTAAGGGAAATACAGCGTAATCATACACATATGGAAATAAACACTAATACTTTTTTAGAATGGGTTTTAGCAAAGAATAAATTAAGCAGTTTACCCATTTCTAATTTGCACAGTATAGAGCATCCTTGCCTAAACAACCATTCCTGTTAATCCACTGTCTAAATTTAGAGAAAATAAAAGGCAGATGGATGAAGAGTTAATAATGAATATTATATTACACAGTTTTTTGAATACTGCTATTCTGTAGGAATAGTCCAGTTGAAGTGTGGATACTAAACACAAAGGTATCTCAGGGATACTCTTCCTATAAGGCTCTTCTTACTGCGCTGCAGATATGTTGCTGTATTATGAGTATCAGACTATCACACCAATGTAGACATTTTGCAAGTTCCAAAGAAAACAGCACGCTTCAGAGAGCTCAAGTTACTAAATCGCACAGAAAAGCTTTAAGCAATGAGCCTGATCTGAAATGTCTACAACACCATTATAGTGCCAGGAATGTCAGTGAAGCCCTGCTACACCTGTTGTTTCTCTGCCAACTGCATGTTTCTTAGCTAACAGAAGGATAAGGGAGCAGACAAAAACAGTTGCAAACAATGGGATGGCATTCAGAAGACCTCATTTTAATTCCAAGTGCTCTTACCAATTTCCTATCTTATTTAGACACAGTACATAATCCTTCTGAGGTCCTGTACTGAGCTCATAATGGTGCTTTCGTGAATTCTTTGTAACAGAAAATATCCTTTGCTAGGTTTATATGTCTGCAGTACTATATTCATGGTATTATCTAGAGTAGTACATTCACAGCATGACTGCTATGAAATTAAAGCTTAGTGACAGAGGAAGCAATTATGGTTTAGCAATTAGGACAAGCAGGAAAAGTGGAGTAAATTAAGATGGCAAAACGGGGACAGAATATGAGAAACGGATTGTTGCTAATGAGAATGATAGCCATGGATAAAACTTCATTGCGTACTAAGGTCTTAATTGCAGGAATTCTCTGAACACACATAAAAATAGACTTGCACTGAGGGTGTCCTGTATGACCAACAGGTCTCTTCCAAATTTACAAGATGCATCGCAACATTAATTACATTCCACTCATAAAAGAGGAAGGTATCTCATACTATTCAGTTAGGAAGGCAACCACAATCATTAAAATTCCTTTTTCAGACATTGCATTTGTTTATGATGTATCAAGAAAAAGAGTTTTTTTACTGAAGTTTTTTTCCAAAGCTACCTGAGAGATTCAGATGCCCCAGTTCCTGTTAAAATTAAATCTACTAGGCAGCTTTGAAAGTCACAACTTAGCAGCAAAAACAAAGAGCTGTCAATGTACAAAGACACTTTCAAGTATGAACCATATGTTGTCTCTGCAGGACACCCTAAAATTAATCAGGCATCTTGGTTTTTATTATATTATATCAAAGAAACAAAAGTATAGACTTTGTATTGTTTCCAAAAAGGAGGATTCATTAAATTCAAATGATCTCTATCTGGAGACCATTACAATCATTGGGGTTATTCAAGCTGAAACTGCTTTTATATAGCAGCTTTTTTTTGCTCCAGAGCTCACTCTCTCTCTCTAATCTATGAAGTACAGAGTACTAAGGTACAGAGGGTTTAAAGACATCTCTGCAGAATGCTAGTGTGGAGCAAAATGTATGTCCATATATAGACGTAATCTTATTCTGTATATTTATTCAAAATGAGTGTATTCAGGGAAACATATTTTTTCCAAAACTCAATTAAAAAATCCAGTTTGGAATGCTCATTTTCATTCAAACAACATGAGCTGAATTGAAATATTGTTTTTTCTTATGTGATTCAAGTGGGCAGGAATGAATCTTCCCGCACCATCCAGCAAAATTCTGATCTTGAGAGCCAGAATATCCTAAATGCATACAAAGGTAATAAAAGCAGGATGTACAACCATTCTTTTGATTTTAGGGACCAGTCTTTATACGCAGGTAGATATTGCAAAGGTAAGATCAAGTAAACACTTTGTTTACAATTATTAATATGAGAACTTACAAAAATCTTCTACAAAATATGTCAAAGACTCCAATTTTAGTGATCCCTTATTGCAATAATTGGCAATTCTATGCTTCTCCAGCTTTCTCGGTTTCTCTACATTTTATCTAAGTTTCAAAATTATTGATATACACACAAGTAGATAAGATTGGGAAGATGATTTGCCTCTGGGCAGGTTATTCCATAATTGTTTATTATGTGTTCTCATTCCCTGAAGCAGCTGGTATTGACTGCAGACAGAAATAGCACATTGGATTAGCAGATCAGTGGTTTGACCTGTAATGGCAATTCCAATTGTCCTCTTCTGCCATGAGCACAAAACTTTAATCAAAATGGATGTAAATTAGCTCAGACATTTGAAAATTGAGGCATGTTATACAAACTGCATACGGGAAAAAAATCTTCTCATGTAAGTTTGGCAAAGGCCAGCTTCAGAGTAAAGATAGGAACAATTAAAAATCTACATTTTTTGAGTCATCTCGTACAGGGAAAACTTGTGTCCTACTGCCCATCCAGCTCCACCATGAACTTTATAAATTCTTGCCCCTATACTGCCCTCTTTCATTCTTCCCACAAGAAAATTACTTCTGGTGAACTGAAGAAATCACAGGAGCTATGTTTTTGCAGGAGGAAGAGATGGAAACAGCATGGAAATGTTTGTGACAAATATTTCTTCTGAAGATCATGAGCATATTTTTTCTAATCCAGAAAGGTCCATTAACACTGAAACATGATATTTGGAAGAACAGCCAGGGTATAACAGAGATTCTACTTATGGCTACTGCAATAAAACTATTAGAGTATGTCAGGATGACTGCAAAACCAAGTAACTTTGGCAGATTTAAATCCATCCACACATTGGCCTAAGCTTTTATGAAGAATAGATTTTATTTAAGTGTATAAGATGTAAACGGAGCGTGTTGTCATTCCATCACTTAACTAATTTTTTTAATTGGTTTGTACACTATTAATATAGACATGTTACAATTAAAACAAAATGCTGCTGTAAAAGGAGTTAAGATAAAAAGCCTTGCACATTTTATCCAAACTAAGAATGCTGGATTTATTCTCTTAATTATGTTCAGTTCTGTAAAGGAATACAACAGAGCACTCAGACACCCTTAAGAGCAAATGTAGTGAGACCATATGAAGTCTCAAAGTCATGCAGTACTTTATAAATAAGTTTAAGAGTACACTTTTTAATAGGTATTTCATCAAGACATTGGTTAGGCAATGTTCATAATTTAACTACATTTATAATTAACAGTGGAAGTACGACTTAACTGCTGAAATTCTTGCAGCTCTCCCCACTGCTCCCCCTTTAGTTTCTGTTTTAGTTAACTTTCATGAAGTGCACCTGACACACTGCCTGCTCAGCTTCAGCTCATGTGTACTTTTTTTCCTGTGTGCTTGATTCCTTTTTTCCCAATGATATAATTTCAAGTGTTGATTTTATATTAATATGTTCCTGTCTTTATAAAGTTTTACCATGGTGACAAAAGAAGAAACATAGGTGTTGTATTTGCTGGATATCTTTGTCTCATTTTCTAGAATTAAATGTTTCATTCTGTTGACCTTAGAGCTTCATAACATACTCATTATTTTCAAGGAGATTGTTTCTGTGATGCAGGAGGTGAAGAGGGAGGTCCTTGCCTTTATATCACTACACCTTTCTTACAGTGCTTCCTTCCAAAAATTAATTTCTTACTTAGTAGTACCAGTAGAGTTTAGGAGAATTTAGTTGAGGTGGGGGGAAAACAAAATTTGTTTTAAAATTAAGCATTTGAATTTTGCACATGGGAAAATAGATAATTTTGTTTTATGCTGTGTGAACACGTGCAAAGCAGATGTCTAATTTCTAGTTTCCTCCAATAACTCCAGAGGTGATAGGTGCCTAAAAACAGGTGTGCTTGAATGATATCTGAAGATAAGAATAGGAGATAAAATTGCCAATTGCTCCTCTGGAACTGGTTTTGGTTTGCAGACGCTGTTTTACTGTGTTTGAGTGACTTTTCACTTACAAATTGAGGAAACACTACATTTGTAATAGTGTACAGAGGTATAGGCCAACAACATCTGAATCTGCCTAGAGAGAGATGTCATGCTGAGCTAAAGCAGTGTTTTCCAGCTCTGGAATGATGGAGCTTGATTTAGACTGGAGAGAAACAAACAACTCACTACAAAAGATGCCTCATCACATAAAGGGAGAACAAAAGAAGCTGTTGAAGGACCTCCTGTGCTTTAAAAGGTGCTGTTTTGTTTTCAGTGCCACATGCAGTTTTCTAACTGTTGGAAAATAAAAAATGCTAGCAAAGCTGCCGGAGATGGCAGAAAGGGGTGGCAAAGTGCAGATGGCAGAGCAATTCAAGGCTGCTGGAAGCAGCTCGTGTGGGAAAAGGCTGTAAGTGGTACTTTGCAGGACAGCTGATGAGAGGGAAAGATTCCCTTAAGTTTGTCAAGGGAACACAGATGGGAGATGAGAGGAGTGTAGGAGAGCAAGAAGAAACTGACAGAACCAGGTCAAACCAACCTGAGTGCAGTTTAAACCAGACATACTGATTAAGCCCTGGAAAGCTTGGGTTAATTTTCCTAGCTTATTAGATGGTCTGAGCTAATGCCTTAATAGCAACCTGTTTCACTTTAAATTCAGCTCTTGTTGTTGTCCATCTAGAATCGGTGGAAGGATTAGATGCCTGAGTTCTGCTAATTGCTAATAAGGAGTACGAATAGGTACATAAAAAATTATAGCAATGGTTACTGTAATTTCTTTAAAAACCTGGAGTTCCTGGTGAAGTCCTGTTCTGGCAGGGAAGAAGAGATCAAAATTTCTCTTTTGTGATTTCATCAGTACTGTTTGCAAACCAAGGAGCTGTTTTTAATGCACAGTGCAAAACCATCCTGCAATACCTAACCTGAAACCATACTACTTTTTGAATGTAAAGCAGTTTGAATCTGCATCTGTGTGGCATTGAGAAGTACTACCAATTAGCTAGGATGCAGCATCCCACTGAGGCAACTATTCATTTTCCCAGATACAATCTGATATGCCTGTTTGGACTATTCTGGGAAAGTGCAGCTGGTTTTCCATGCTATCTTAGGTAATTTTAACACTACGTTTTGCTGAAGATAATGTTTTCTTGCATTTTATTGTATCTTATGCTGAAATTAGCAAGAATTGTGGAACAGCAAAAGTAGAGCCTGACAGCTGTTGCTGGGGCCACAGTGTTTGTACCATCTCTATTACAGGCAGTTTTTCTCTGCAGAACCAGTTAGGTCCTGCAGTCCCAGCGTTTGTTATCAGCCACGTGCATGACCAATCCTTCTTGAGTACATCTTCTGCTTCAGGTTCATCTGAAAGGAATTCAGTTCAGCTGCCTCAGGCTTCTCCATGACATGAGATGTTAGTAGGGACAACCAAGAAATTTGCTTCTAAATCAGACTTACAGTCAGACTTGCAGTGATAACATAGGTCCATTTTTACACACTAGAGCACTTCTGGGTTACGCCTCTGTGTTAGGCTTGTGTTTGCAAATATCTTTCTAGTACCATGAGCAACACTACCTGCTTGGAAAATAAAATTAGTTTATGCTGTCGAGAAGGCTTACCTGAAAAAAAGACACTTTTTTACAGTTCTGAATTTTAGCACCAAAAAATGTGGTAACAATCAGTTTCATTAATAAATACTGGCTCATAAATTCAGCATATAGGTTCCAGTGACAAAGATGCTACTATAATTTGTACAATTTGACTGTAATATGCCTGACCTTGACTTCATTTTGAAAGCGAGCAAAACAAGGCTGACCAGTCTATTAGAGGATTTCCTACAACGTTCAGTGATGTGAATGAGACTCTGTGATGGGTGGACCCTGGCTGGATGCCAGGTACTCACCGAAGCCGCTCTGTCACTCCCTTCCACCACTGAATAGCTTTTGCTCTTTTAATTCTCTCCCTTGTCCTTCAGTGGGGAGAGTGAATAGGCAACTAGATGGGTACTTAGCTGTTGACTTGGATCGCTCCACAGGGGGAGAAGGGGAGAAAAATACCTTTTCCTGGAAAATTTAGGCTTCCAAACTGTCTCTCAGTAAAATGAGTTCCTCCATACAATCTTTGTGCTACTTAACACTACAGAGGAACAGATAATTATAGGCAAGAAGCCAATAGTCTCACACTAGAACCCGGCCTGAGGGAAAATGACAGAGAGCCACAGTAACTCTTTACTAGTCAGAAAGTAAAAGGAACTTTAAATACAATGTCAGAAGCAACAGCAGAAAAGGTGTGACACTGTTTGAGGTATTTACTTAAAGAGGAATTTAATTCAAACAGAAATAAGATAAAATACATTAAGGAGGCGCCTGTCCCTGAGCACACCTACCATCCAGTGTATGAAAGAGTCCTCTGGGAGCAATCCTGCCTGCACTCAGGAGTGCAGAAAACTCCAGAAGAAGGCTTCAAGGAAAAGAGCAACACTACCTCTGGCTAAACATCATGACAGACAAAAGAGACTGAGGGGTACTATTGCTTTGAATTAAAATACCCAGAATCACCACACAAAATACAGCTATGAATACAAAATGTGAAGGAAGGTATTATTTCTCAGTATTTTGCCTTTACATAAACATAAAGGCCCCAAAAGTAAACAAACAGACAAGAATGAAAGCCAAGAACAAAGTCATATTGGACACCTGGGTTTTAAATGTTGGAAAATTGTGTCAGAGGACAAAATATTTTGAAAATATGGTTTTACTCTGGAGCTCCTCAAGTTACTCTGGGGTGTATTTTAGAGCAAACTCATTGCTACAGATAGAAATTGATTCCTCCCCTGACTCTCCTTGTAGTCTTAGCTGCAGGATCACTTGAGAATGAAAATCCACAATATATCGATGGGTTTAGAAGCTGCTCATAATAATGCCAACTGAAGTTGTCTTATAGGTGAGGTAATACACATAATTATAAAAAAACCCTTGATATTTGGGGTTAGAGAATATTTTACAAAGTTGCCTGTTCCGTCTAATTTTCCCTTTCAGGAAAAGAATGCCACACCTTAGGTAAGCAACAAGCTGTAAACAATGTGAATTAAGTGCTCAGAAACTGGGAGAATTTTCCTTTTTGAACTCATACATGCAACATGTGAGGATGGCAAATCTGTTTAGCCTTGCATAATACTAACTTAGACCATCAGAAAAGATATTTCAGTATGAGTATATCTGTCTTCTAAATCAAATTTCCAGACTGGGACCACAGTATACTAAATAGAACTTTGCACTGATCTTCAGTGTTTCTACAAATTTCTGCAACAAAACTGCTTTTAAGGATATTGATTTTGATAGGTCTAGCTCTATAGACATAAAGGCCCCTGCCACATTCACATTTTTGAGAAGTAGCTTAAGGCATTCTCCTGTCTCCCTATCCTGGTTCGTAACTTTTTGTCTTTTGAAATTCAGTGCAATAATTAGACTTACTTTTGTTAGTTCAACAATTTAATTTAATTTAAACTGAAATCAACTTAATCCAGATTGATCCAAGGTTATTATTAATATCATTTGTACTCTAAGCTTTGCCTAGCTCAGTATTACCTGCCATTTTCAGTAGTATTTGTCTTTCTAACAAAATTAAAGATAGTTTTATCCCATAACAGCCAGAGTAATGGTTGAAAAATCCATTTCAGTATTAAGTTTTCATAGATATTTCTGATTAACAGTGTGGCAACTCATAATTTGACCAACATCATTGATATGAAGCATGAGTCAACCTGGAATTCTTGGGCACTTCTCCATATTCTTCTTATGAGAAGACTCTGATTACCAAATTTATTAATACAAGGTCTGCCCCAAACTGAAAAACCAATTGACCCTAACAGGCACTATAAGTAGTAGTCATTCTCCATCCTGAATTTTGAGGGATGAATTGGAAAAAAACAAAAAAACTGTGCAGCCTGAAGCTTTCTTATCAATGTCAGTATTGCATGCCACATAGTTTAATGCCAAAATCAAACTGGCCATAATATAAACTGGAGGTGGGAAATAAAAGTAAGAACTCATATAATGAATCTGTCTTAGTTTTAGGACCATGTTTGACTCAATGAGTCCAGATAAAAAATGGTAGAGTAATAACCATTAATTTTATTGTGACAAGTCTTATTTCCCCCTTACATTTATGAAATGGGGACCAAAAACAGAGAAAAGAACATATTTGATTATGCCCTAAATTGTTCGGTTTCAGCTTCTTGTTATTGAAAATAAATAAATAAATAAATTCCTGTGGGAGTGAAAACCTTAAAAGACTTCCTAAAGACCAAGGGACTAACTGATTTTTGCAGAAAAAAAAAAAAAACCAAACCAAAACAGAAAACAATAGCACAAATTTCTGTGACTGCTTTGATGAAGGATTTTGAATTCACTGATAAACCTGGCAAATTTCACCCAAGTTTTAAGAGACTCACCAATAATAGTTTCTTTGAACAACAATATTCTACAATGAACGTCTGCAATCATTTGTCAGTGTCTCCATAACTCTAAAGGAGTCCCACAGAAGTAGTTTCCATGTGAACAGGACAGTGATGCCTGCTCACAGTCTATGAAATCCAGCCTCAATTTTTCCAGTTATTAAGATTATTAACAACCTGCAATATCTTATTATACAGCAACAGATGTTGCAATCAAATAATTTTCCTATCTAGAAAACACAATTATTGATCCTTTATAAATATGATAAATGTAGCCATGTTACAAAGTGTGGCTATTCATTTGTTTCTGAAGAACAACATGATATGCAATGAGGATGTAAACCATGTGGTGCAATATAAGGAAAAATAACCCCTGCAGGACACTTTTTGGTTGATTCTGCAGAAAATTGTTCAGGGTTTGAAAGGGATTGGTTCAAGACCAGCAGCACAAACATCATTAAAATAGATAAAGGTACCTATCCCTTCTCACATAGCTAAATATGAAATATTTTTCTCCAGAAAAAGAACATATTTTTCTCATAAATTCACAAGATTTGATCCTGTGTGCACAGATCTGGAGGACACAGCACATGCTGAAGTCGGTATAAATCTAGGCAGCTAAAGCAAAGTACCAAAGTCAGTTAAATTTTGCTGTGCTAGACAGTAAGAATGAAATCTGCTCTCTAAGCAATATTCCCACGTACAAGTGCATTTTTCAGCAAGTGTTGTGCACCATAGGGATCCATATGGCTTCCAACATTCTAACAGACATCTGCATTTTTACACAAATGGAAGCATCATGTAAGAAAAATTCACAAAGTCTGGTTTTGTTAGACAGTTTTGGTTTATGCAATCATTTTTGTCCCTATTTAGAACAATTTTTGTGAGATAGAGGTCTTGTGAGATTATGCTACGCTATAACCAGTTTTTTTAAAATAATAACCAACCTATTTAGGAAACCTGAAAATGGGGGATTTTATCAGTGAAGAAATACCAGGGCATCTTTTCAGATCAAAGTTACACAAGTATTTCTGGGAAGACTGCTTATAATAGATCTCAAATCATTAACAGTAACACAGTTTGATCTGAAATCATATGGAGAGTACTTTTGGCAATATCACACCCTTTCCCAGCAGTGGCCACTGAGGAAATTCTGCTAGTCTTGAGTAAAGCCATGGTTCTACTGGTGCTTTAAATTCCATTTGTTTCATGAGTTGCTAGATATAATAAGGAAATAGGTGGTAAAGTTACATCAAAGAAAGGGAATATACATACATTAATATATATACACATACATAAGGACAGACAGTCATGTCTATGTGCATGTACATAAACACCTGCTTTTGAATATATCAACAAATCTTCACCAACACAGGATTTTAGTGATCAACTTAGTTTAATTGACCACGAGGAGCAGAAACCAGATGTATGTACTAATTGACATAAAGACAGCAAAACAGAAATGAATTCAAAATATAAAATAGGAAACTGATTTCATGTGAACCTGAATTTACCGCCTCATCAAATACTTGTAACATTTCCAGGTGACTGCTGCAGAAGAATAAAAGACAAAAGTTTTCCTTCTTTTCAGTACATCCATGCTATAGAGGACTTCAGATCATTATTTACAACCCTGATTCAGAATATGATTTTTAAACTGATGTTTCAAACTTCATTGCTTTTTTGTTTTTTAATTTTCTCACAAAATATGTTGTGACCTGGAAGGAAGCCATAGAAAGTTGTACTTAGGAGCCAATGAACTGACAAGAGAGGACAAATTATGTTTATGGATTCCCACAGGGCTATGAATAAAACGGTTCATCACCCACACAGATTTCTTCTACTTAGAGATTTAAAGTACATCATTCTCAAAGGGCATACAGATACAGACAATCGCCAAATCCCATGGGAATAGGTGCATATCATAATCCCAATATATGAGCTGTCAAGGACCATTGGAGACTGTGTTTCAATCATCTTGGCAGTTATAGTACATTGAATCAATATAGCACATGGCATTATTACTCAGGCATGTGTATTACCATTCAGTAAAACAATGAAATGGAAGGAAAGATACAAGAAGGTAGCAATAGCTCTGGATATTGTAGACTGCTAAATTTCCAATTATCTGAAAATTAAAAAAGGCACCTTTTTTCCTATTAGTGAACTACTGCATTTACGAAAAGAACTGCAACATTAGCTCCCAATATTCTTAACCACATTAAAAAACCCCCATGATATAGATAAAAGTTTTCTTTCTGTAATAGTAACCTAAGACATATAATCTTATTCACAGTAATGTTAATTAAAATTCATGAGCAACGTAAAACAATTTATAAATATCACTATATTTTTAGGAGATATTTAACCACCCTGGGGAAAATACCCTCCAACAATCCAATAACAAACAACCCTATATAAACCTGTCATGTAGAGACTGCGGTTCCACCTCTTGCCTTGCGTTGGTGAATAGACCTGACAAGACTTTGGCAAGAATTTGCTCCTAAATACTCTGAAAAAAAATTGGAATTCTTTCAATATATCTATGATTGTGAATCTTTTTCATAAACACACACAAAACCCCACTTCACACAAGTTATATTAGATCTTCTATTGATTGAATTATTTTAGTATGATTACAGATTTCTCCTTATTTTTCATCCATACTGTGCCCCCTGAATGAATTATCAATTTTGATCTTTAAGTTTTACTGTAATTTATATCAATGAAACAGGATAATGTCTCTATAGTGAAGCCCCTGACTGTAATCATGAAAGGTGTATGTGTGTCTACAATAAATGAGTTTTCATCTGTATCTCATTTTAGCTACCTAAAGCATTCTAGAAGACCTTTGTCTTCATCTAGAGTTTCAGATTATACTCAGTGTGCTGTAAATATGAGTCAGTGTGATTCCCATGTACTATTTTACCACAGCTAGTCAAGTTACAGGTCACAACTAGTCAACCTTAAAAGTGGCAAATAACAGTGAGATTATTCTTCTCTATATACCAAGATGTAATTTCTTGTTTAGATTTTTTTTTTTTTAAACTTGCTTAGGGGGCTTTTCTTACTGAGAATTCTTTTCTCCCTATGCTATGTTGGGTAAACAGGGATTCAAAAACTCACAGAAATATTTCTCCTTGCAGGATTATGCTAATAGTATGTTCCCCTTCAAAGATACACATCACACACTACAGGATGTTCTTACAACCTTAAGACGCTTCAGTGACAGTCTTTGGTGCAGTTATGTTCCTAAAACTACATATGGTCTTCAGAGTTTTGATAACTTGGATTCCAAAGTTTTAGGCAAAAAGAATGCAAGTGTTTTAAGTCTTTAACTTCAAACTACTTCATAAAGGCCACATGCACACATGTGGTAGAACAATCTACTGGAAATTACCAGAAAAGTTGCAGGTAGTATTAATACTTGATTCAAATGAAGTGGATTTCAGCCTATATTCAAGTTCAGATCTACAGTGAGATTAATAAGATTTTTACCATTGCATCATTGAACCGTCTTCATAATCCAGCATTTACTTCCTCTACCCTTAATACCCAGCACTTCTACAAGTAGATACCGAGGTTTTTCAACTTGGTTGCACAAGACTGTCCTAACAGAAGATCCTAAGATCAGACAGAGAGAAAGGACCTACAGAGTACTGAATTGCCCATAACATTTTGAAGCAGGGAAGAAAAAAACAAAAGGAGTAAAGGTAATTCAGTAATTTGATTCCTTCAAATATAGTCACCAGCATGGTCATGAGCAGTTTAAAAACTCTTCCAAAAGGCATCCAATGAGACAACAAACACTTGCTTCTATTTCCTAGGCAGTTATTTTGTATATGACTGAATGTTATTTTGTTGATCTGGTGACTATTAAACTGATGGGGTAATTTAAACTTAGGGCAGCTTTGGAAGTGCTTCATTGTGTTTCTAGTAGAAGTTTCTTGTGCACACAAGAAAACTCTGTGGTGGTGAGGAACCACAGAATGAGGCAGTTCTCTCCTGGCTCTGTTCTCATCTCCCTCTCATTTTCAAATCTTAAAATGTAGTAGAGTAGTGATCATCAAGTCAACCTTTTCCTGAGGTTCTTTAGTGTCAGTAAAATGCAGAAGTTTGTTTTTGTTGACTAAGATTCAACTGCTAAAACTTTGGAATGGCTGCAATACATGAAAAATAGCGTTGTTAAAGATATTTTTTTTAAGTTTATATTTTTTCTTTTATGTTTTTACTTTATTTTTGGGAATTCTTCTTGCATCTGTGAGTAATATGATGTTTTGAATGGTAAAACATAGTCCTTACATGGCTGAAACTGCAAGAAGAGCAGGAATCAGTACTATTTTTTTAGAGAGATAAATGTGTATGTACTAATGATGAGGATACACACTGTAAGAAGGACACTGTGATCCCTGATTGACCCTGATATCTAATAGGTAAATACATAATTAAATAAGTACATAAAATGATTATATTATGTCAAACTAACAAATTCCATCACCTAAGTTTCTTCCATGGTTCTTTCAGCTATAGGTATATATATATATATATATATATATATATATACACATCTGAATATGGACTACATGTCTGAAAACTGTTTTCAGAGCAAGTCCTAGTTGTCTCACAGAACACTGCCATTGAATCTTGTTAAATAGCTGTCATATTTACCACTGAACTTTATTAATTAGGTAATTTTTAAAATAAAGTATATTATTGTTTTCCTCTCAAAAATGAAGTGCATCACTTCATTCACGGCACTGAGTAATAGTTTGCATAGCTGCAATTGTATTTTTGAACTCTCATTTCTGTTAGCTGGAAAACGTCATAAATCTACTTGAAAACAAGGTCACTTCAGCACTCCTTCCTCAGTTATCAGAAAGTAATGGCATTATATATTGCAAAAAAAAATGAAGTATTCAATGGTAAAATAAAAATTACCTTTTTTTTTTTTTTGTAGAAGACAAACACAAGGAAAAAACAAGACAGGTTAAGTTTGGTTGTAGAAAAGAGGGTATCAGTAAAAATGCTTTTCAGCCATATTTTATATCCTAATATGCCTTAATTGAATATTTATAGCATAGATTAATCTCCATCTAGGAGCCAGCTACTTGCATTTCTCTTGTATTTGGATTTTTCATGCATTCATTTATTTGTACTCATGTCTGGAAGTACTCTGTGACACTTTTTGTCAGTGTTAAGTGGTTTGCCTTATCTATACAGAGCTCAATGAACCTCATTGAAGAGGGCTGTAGAATTAAGTTTTGTCCTTGACAGCACAGGTAGAATTCTCATCAGTGGATTCTTTAACTGTGCACAGCACAAAAGTGATTGAAAGACCATATCTTTTTCAAGAAATACATGTAATCCTGTTGTCACAAATCTCTGTGCTTCCTTACACTATACTTCCACCTTACATCTTGTCGCCACAACTTGTCTGTTCATGGTTAGAATTAGACTGTGGGGTATTTTGGTAAACAAAGTATATTGAAGAAAACATGTTTATTGTATTCCTTTGACTATAAAATTAATCTCAATCACATTTTTGTTTGAAAAAACAAAAAAATTTTCTTTTTCTATTAATTATTAAATAAAAATAGCACTTAGTCTGTACATATTGCAGATACATTTATAGTATTTATTGGACTACGTTTTAAAAGTTTTTTCCTGAAATATTAGTTTTCACAATAAGCTCTTCAAAAAAAAATTACTATTTTAGTGAAATGGTTGAAATAAAGATTTAAGACAAAGGCTTTTTTATCATAACCCACTACAAAATTATCGTACACTGAAAAAAAAAATAGGGAAAAAGTCAGGGTTATTGAAGCTTTTATGTCATTTCAACTGATGTCTCTGATCTGGATTTTACAGTTCATAAGTAATTTACAGAAAAATTTATTTAAGTGGTGTGTAAATTTACAAAATATTGAAAACTGATTTGAAAATAAAGCTGCCATCAAGCCTTATAGGAAAAAAAAAATATTTAAAGAATTCAATGGTTTGAAGAGACCTGTAGATGGCATAAAAACACTGAGAAGAGTTAAAGACTGTGCCCTAGAAGCTAGGAAGAAGTTATTTACATATGGTTCTTGGAGATATAAGTGAGTATAAGAATGACAGCAAGTCATTCAGAGTGTTTCTGCCTTTCTGATACCATTAGAAAATAATGATACAGAGAGGTAGTTCTATGCATATGGCAGTGAGAGAGGATGTTCAATAAGCAATAAACTCTATGAAAAATTCTGTGCATATTAAAAGAAATATAATCCCTACACATAAAAACTTAAGTTTTTCTTACCCGCTTTGATGATAATTTAAACATAAAGCATAACAACAGAAGCAGAGCTCCTTTCCTATGACTACAGTGAGAAAGCCCCAAACCTTGGCTTATCTGATATCTATCTGGTACTACATGCTCTGAAAGCCACCAGGCATTTGCATTTCTAATACCACAGTTGCAGCCCACTTTGAAGTCATCTCCAGCCCCTACTTTTTTGCCAAATTGACTGCTGAGTCCATGAAAAGGAGTCAGAAAACACCACATTCCTTGTCATTCACAAGTCAGGATTTCTTACTGTAAGGCTGCTAAGTCTGAGGCATTAATAACCTTATTCCAAGGCAATATTCAGTAATGGATTAGTCAACACACAGCATTAAAATTTGAGTTTCTGACCTAATTTTCACTGGGCAATCAGGCAGAAAACAGTCACGGAAGCTAAATGCTATCTGGTTCTGTGAAACATTTCAGTCTTGTCAAATAAGCTTTTTTTTTTTTTTTTAAATATAATTTTACCACAAATTTCCCAATCTTCTAGAACCCTCAGATTTTTTATGTATCAGTGGTTAAACTAATTTCAAAATTACAGGAAATGCATCATGCATTCATCAATACAGTACAACAAATTCCCCCTCTGATAAAGCACCATACTGAGTTTTCCCAGTCCTTTTTTCTTCTCTTCCACTTCACCTTCGGCAACAGCAGGAAGGTGAAAACAAGCTGAGTAAGGCTGACAATACTAGAGAACATGTTTCAGACTTCTTGAGGTGTACAGATGGTGATAAAGATGATGAGAATCTATGTAAAATGGATTGAGCATCTCAGTTCATTGACAGTAACTCTACCATCACAAATGAATCTTTAGTAGTCTCCAAGAAGAATATGATTCATAAGGTAAGACTCACACGGGCTCTAAGTCTTTATCAGTGACTATTCTATCTCTTTTCCTTTAGATCTGTGACTCAAAAAAGCCTAGAAGATTTGAGATGAAAGAGGTTAGCTCAACAAATCAGTAAATTTCTTCTGCTTCAGTGCAGGATCAGCTGTATCGCAAAAGTTCTTGTGAGATATTTGTCTAACATCTCTATAATAATGTCTAAAATAAAGAGATTCCCAGTCCCTTAGCCAATCTGTTACAGTGATAGTCTGCCTTTGCCATTAAAAAGCTCTTACTAATGTCAGGTCTAAATCTCTTCTGTTGCAGTTTAAGCCCATCATGACTTTTCCCAGAGGACATGAGGAAGAGTTTATTCTCTTCTTTTTCTTAGTAGCTTTTTGTTGTTGAAATCTCTTACTAAGGTGTATTGCATTTGCACAGCCAGGTTTTGATAGTGAGCGGGCTACAGAGGTGGCTTTTGTGAGAAGCTTCCTCCATGTCCAGCAGAGCCAATGCCAACCACCTCCAAGAGGGATGTGCCCCTGGTAAAGTCTGGGCCAATCAGAAATGGTTGTAACACCTCCGTGATAACATATTTAAGGGAAAGAAAAACAAAATGTGGTTATGCAGTTGTAATTGCTGCCAGAGAAGAGCGGGGTGAGAACATGTGGGAGGGACAATACTGCAGACACCAAGGTCAGTACAGAAGGAGAGGCAGGAGGTGCTCCAGGCACTGGAGCTGGAATTCCCCTGCAGCCTCTGGTGCAGACCATGGTGAAGCATCTGTGGCCCTGCAACCCATGGAGGACCACAGGGATGCAGAGATCCACCCACAGTCCATGGAGCAGAGCCACGCTGGAGCAGGTGGATGCCTGAGAGGAGGATGTGACCCTGTGCGGCCTGTGCTGGAGCAGACCTGTGGAGACAGGACCCTGCTCTTGATCAGGTTTTCCTGGTAGGACTTGTGACCCTGTGGGGGCTCATGCTGGAGCAGCCTGTCCTGAAAGGACTGCACCCTGTGGGATAGTGATCCATGTTGCAGCAGTTTGTGGAGAACTGTTGCCTGTGGGATGGACTCGTGTTGGAGCAGGAGAAGGATTCTTCTCCCAGAGCAGCAGCAGAAACAACTGACCATAACGCCCATTCCCTGTCTCCCTTTGCTGCTGGGTGGGAGGAGGTAGAGCTGGTCAGGAGGAAGGAGTGGGGGTATGGTGTTTTTAAGTTTTTATTTTACTTGTCATTATCCTGCTCTGATTTTGGCAATAATAAATTCAAGTGATATCTCTAATTCAAGTCTGTTTTGCCCGTGGTGGTATTTCATGATTGATCTCTCTCTGCCCATATCTCAACTCATCAACCCTTCATTATATTTTCTCTCCCTTGTCCAGCTGTGGAGGGGAGTGATAGGATTTGGTGGGTGCCTGGAATCCAGAGAGGGTCAACCCACTACACCTGGTCCCACCCTTCATCTCCTTTCCTTCACCTTAACCACACAGCTGTTACAAACTTCTAATTATTGGAGAATGTTACAATACTACAGCTACAAAACTATAGAGAAGAACTAATTTTTGAGGTCATACCTAGGCAGACAGCTGCAAACATCTGTGCATCTGCTCTGCTTGTGCTCAGAGTTGGCTGGAAGCTGTTCAACCACGCTGCTATGGCTCATGATCAGGGGCTCTGACTCAGCACAGTGTGCTGCCTTTATGGCACCACTCTGGGTTACAAACAGCTTGTGTCAGCTTGTCTTGGAGCAGGAATAACAGAGCTGCACGGCCATCTGCACCTGTGCGTAAAGATATATAGAGATGTTTTGGGGGAGTATCTGCATCTTTATGAGCTGCAGTCAGTGGAATGAACCTTGGTCTTCCCTGGGGCCTCAAGATGCTGTTTTAATGCAAATAGCCAAGCGTGCATAAGATATTATAATACAAATAGCCATAACCATACTCCTAGATAGCCTATGCACAAGTACATACTTTTTGATAGGTTTTGCCTACACCTTATATAATGATACAGCTGTACGTACAGTAATGTACCCATACTGAAGGTAGGAGGCAGATAGCTGAGTCAGACACAGCACTATCTACATTCAAGGTACGCGTTTTCAGATAGTGTCATAGGAATGACTCAATGTAAATTAATATGGAATTAGGACGCCATTATGGTAAAAGGAAAAAACACCTTAAAAAGAAAACTAACTTTGATATCCTTATCCTTTATCTTGCTATGTTAGCGAGCATCACTGCAGAGTAAAATAAAAGACATAAAGTTTTACTTTTAAAAAAGCTTTTGATACCTTGTTATTATCCAGTTATTGACAGTTGTCTCAGCCCAAATTAAGGCGCTAGCTAACAAGACCATATGCCAAAGCCAATAGTACAGATTTTATTTAACAGTAAATGTGAGAGAAAAAGAGATAGAAGGAAATAGCCACTTGCTGTGGTGTCTCATCTTATGACAAGTTCCTTCTATGGCCTTAACAGTGTTTGAGGCAACTGTGATCTTTAAGTCTCTCACATACTTTAAATGTACTCTTTATTACACAATTTATAATAATTCATGATTAATAACCTCCAGTGTTCAAGGAACTGATAGGGCAAATTGTATGAAGGTAGGATTTCTGCTAAATTCACAGTTATACAGTAGCCTGAAATCCAAAAACATTTGGAACAGCAGTGCAGCTTATGTAAGTATGATACTGTGGTGGGATGACCCTGACTGGATGCCAGGTGCCCCTCAAAGTGATTCTATCTAACTGGAATGGGGAGAGAAAATACAGCAAAAGGTTCATGAATTGGGATAAAGGACAGGGAGAGATTGCTCATCAATTCCCATCAGAGAAAAAACAGACTTTGACTTGGGGCCAATCAAAATCAGAGAAGGATAAGAAGTAAAACAAATCTTAAAAACACCTTACCATCTCCCTCCTTCTTAGCTCTGCCTCCTCCCACCCAGTGGTTCAGAGAGGTGGGAGGAAGGGAGTTATGGTAAGTTCATCACACATTGTTCCTGCCGCTGCTCAGGGAGAGGAGTCCATGTCCTGCTCCAGTATGGGGTCACTCCCACAGGAGACAGCTCTCCACCAACTTCTCCAGCATAAATCCTTCGCACAGTTCTTCATAAATTGCTCCATCATGGGTCCCTCACCACAGGGTGCAGTCCTTCAGACACAGCCTTCTCCATTGGCTGTAGGCGGATCTCTGAATCCCCATGGTCCTCTATGAGAGGGCACAGCTGCTTCACCATGGTCTGCACCTCAGGTTGCTGAGGAATCTCAGCTCCAGCACCCTGAGCACCTCCTGCCCCTCCTTTTCCACTGACCTTGGTGTGTGAAGAAGTTGTTTCTCTCACATATTCTCATCCTGCTCCTCTCTGAGCACAATTACATCTGTGCAATGACTTTTTGTTTCCTTCGTAAATATGTAGTCACAGAGGTGCTACTACCTTCTCTAATTGCTGCAGCCTTGGCCAGTGGTGGGTCCATCCTGGAGCCAGTTGGCATTGGTACTGTCAGACATGGAAGAAGTTTCTGGTAGCTTCTCACAGAAACCACCCCTGTAGCCGCCACTACCAAAACCTGGCCACATAAATCCAATTCAGACACAGACAAAAAGCTCTTCAATATTGGAAATAAAATTTGGCAATAATCATGGGTCCCATGACCTGTTCTGTAGAGAGATGTGTTCTCTCTATCTCTAAATGTGATGCTGTTTCACCAGGAGAAGCATCTTCAGAAAACATGCTTGAATTTTCCTGTTTCTCATTCTTCTGACACCAGATGGCACTGCAATATACAACCATTGTACTCACCCCAATTAATTTTGCTTTAAATGGAAGAAAATCTTCATTAATCAGTTTAGTTACGAGAGCTATGTGATTAAAAGGCTATCTAACCTTCTTGCTCAATTTCAGTTTCCAGGTAAGCGGCTATTGTAGTACCAGGGACTACCTTAGTCTTTTTGTTAGCAGTATTCAAAGTACAGTTCAGTATTAGCATGAGTTTTGTTCACCCCTTTCAGTTTCACTAGCCTTTATCTAAAAACACTTGGTCACTGATCTAAAAGGGGAAAAATGTCAGATTTGGGAATTACAGATCTAGTCTTCTTGCTGTGGAACAATCCACAGCCGTAGTGAGCAAGTACCTTGAACTTATAAGCGAACCTCACTCACCACCTTCCAGCTCATGTGCTGTTCTGCTCATAGTTTTAAAGCACTGTAGAAGGGTCTGAGCTGATCATCAAGGGAAAGAAACAACACAGGCCTCTAAATCTGAGCAAAGATAACACTATTTTATTTACCACTCTCTGATTATTTTACATCCCTAGTAGTTGCTCAAAACAATGGAGCTTTCTTCGACATATCTTGTAGGTTCTTCCCTGATTCCCTTCCACCCACTCTTCATGAAGGAGTAGCCAAGTATTATGTAAGAACCATTATGGTGCAGGAAAAAAGGAATACAAGAAGAATTTCTGAATGCTAACAGCAAAATTTAGATTACTTCTCTTAATGGCTCCAGTGAGTTATATAAGGAGCCATTGTTGTTTATTCCAGTGGCTGGGTGACTGTCCCTATGCATCATGCTTGAGATCAAAATTTCTTCAAAATATCAATGTAATAATCCTGGGAAATCAGAATCAAATCAGTATATTTACCATGACAACTGCTGAAATACAACACAGAGGAATCACAAAATTGTAGAATCATTTAAGTTGGAAAAGACAATTAAGATCATTGAGTCCAAGCATTAACCCAGCACTGCCAAATCCACCACTAAGCCATCTCCATAATTGTCATGTATATATGTCTTTCAAACACTTCCAGAGATGCTGGTTCCACCATTTATATGGGCAGCCTGTTCTAATGGTTGAAATGGGACTTTCAAAGCCAATCTGTGAATGGCTTTAAGGACATCAGCAGTGTTTTCAATCAAGAATAATGATTTTATCTGCAAAAAAAGCCTTTATGAAGAGTCAGAAAATCTATGTTGCAAAGAAGAACCGAAACGGTGTTAAACAGCTGCCAATTTTGTGTGAGGTAGGCTGAAAATTCCTAACTTCTGATGGTGCCATAAGACTTAAGGGCTTCTACTGCCTAAATAAAACTTTGCAAAGGTCAGAAATAGTTTACCTTCTTGAGTATGGCCAAGCTTTGGATATGTTTCTAAGAACAAGTTCTCTGGGATGTAAAAAACCTGTAGAGAAGCTATTCAAAAGACCATCTATTTTTGAGCTATAAACTGTTGATATTTGGATTTAAAGCCTAACTTTAAATTCTAAAATTCTGGCATAATTAATTTCTCAATAGTTGCAGACTATGACAGGAGAGAAATACAAAGTTTCTTTACAAAACAGATGCCCATAGACAAGATTTATGATCTGTCCTTTTGTGGTGGGATTTTTTGCTTTTGTTTTTGGGTTTTTTCCTTTTTACAGTTTGCTCCAATGGAGCTTGCAGATTTTCACCAAAACAAGTTTCTTACATACCAGATGCTTGTAAATCCAAAGCAGGTGTGCATGTGTGTTGACATGATTTATGCCTCTGTGAAATATGTGGGCAGCAGAGGGGAAAGAAAGATACAACAGAAAAAACCAAAATCACCTCCCACTGCAGAAACACAAGTTGTCCTCTTTTCTATATCTTTCCAGTTATGAAAAGAAATTAAAATAAGGTTTCTTTCTCTAAGACACACGAGAAATATTGTTGGGCTTCCACTGATTTCTTGTACCCATTTCTTACACTGAACCTTTCCTCCTCATGAAAATTTACTGTTCTACATCACTTTGTAAATATGTGTACATAGCTGGTAAGAAAGAAAAAGTTATTCATCTTTACTCAGGAGGGGTCTTGTGTGAAATCCAGTCCCTCACAACATTTTTGCGTAAAGACACATAAAATAATTTAAATTTTAGCCTGGTTTCAACACTTCAGATTTCAGAAAACAGAGCATGAATGTTTGAATGTTAGAGGAACTGGAGTTTTGCATAGTTCCTGTAGTAGTGACTGAAGACCTTTATAATAGTGGTTTATGAAAATAAAGTTTCACAAAAGTTCCTAATTACTACCAGTATTTTTCTGAATTAAGGAAGAGTTAAAAAGAAGGCAACCCCACTCAAAAAGAACAAAACCAAAAAAAACCAAAACCAAAAAAAACCCCCCACAAAAACCACCTAAATTCCTAAATACTTATAGCAGCTTATCTAACAATATATTATATTTATTTCTCTATTTTACATGTAAGAAAACCTTTAGTATGATTTTTAAAATACCTTCCCTCTCATCCTATTTATGTGTATCTATCAGATGATATATTTTAACAGTGAAAGAGGAGCTGCTATGTGTGAGATCAAATTTCATTTTGGGTCGGTTGAAATTATATAATGGAAACTGGCACACACTAATCTCCTGTTAGAGTGGCTCTACTTGGTGATATGCCAATGTTAGGTGTGCTAGGCCCTTCAGAACCCCCAGCCTTCCCTCACAGTAGGCACAGTATAACAAAGAGACACTGCTTTTGTATGCCTTGCACTGATGCTTCCTGCCCAGGGGCTACACTTGACCTTGGCCTCGTTGAACCCTATAACATTCCTGCTGGCCCATTCCTACAGCCTGTCTAGGTCCCTCTAGCTGGCAGTATGGTCCTTGAGAGTATTACCTGGTCATTCCCCCACAGTTTGGAGTCATCTGCAAATTGAAACAGACTGTTCTGCATCACCTCCTTCAGTCTACTGAAAAATAATCTTAAACAGGACCAGCCCCAGGACAGACTTATGTGGTACTCTGCTTGACACCAGGCTCCATTTAGAATACTCCTTACCCCTCCACACCTGGTCATCCCCCATTTTTTTTGTATCTGTCCATAGCATCGTAACTGGGATACAGGAATACAGTGAGACATAATGTCAAAAACTTTGCTGAAGTCCAAATAGAAAATGGACACGATTTTCTCTGACCTACATATTTCATCATTTTATCACAGAAGGGAATCAGGCTGGTCAGGCACGATTTTCCCTTCAGTAAATTCAAGGTTTCTGTTCCCAATCATCTCCTGTCTGTGCCCAAAAATGGGGTCCATGAGGACTTGCTCCAGCATCAAAGTTGGGCAACCACGGGTTGATTGTTTTGTCTTTTTGAAGATGGATGTGGCATTTACCTTTCTCCAGTTGTTGGTTCTCTCTCCTGAACTAAACAACAACCTTTCAAAGATGATAGAAAGCAGCTTTGAAAGGATGTTGGCCATCTTTTTCAGCACCTTGGATGGAGCCTGTTGGGTCCCAAGGATTTGTGTGGATCAAATCACTCAGCAGTGGGCCTGTATTTTCATTGTTCAACCTCCCTTCCACATAAGTATGCAATATGTAAGGTAGTCTTACTCTCACAGCAAGGGGAGTCTTTGGCATGTGGGGGGTGCAGGGGAGGGTTGTTTTTTTTTTTTTGTGTGGGAAATAAGGGTGGGTTGGTTATTTTCTTGCTGTTCGATATACTTTTTCCTTTTTTATTAAGCTGTACCTTTTGAGGACTTACATCCTGTTGCATTAACAAAGGCTACTGGCTTCTCGCATTTGCTATACAAAGGAAACGAAGAAAGAAAAAGAGGACACAAAATTAGAACAAAAAGGAAACAGGAAAAGGAAAAGATACAAGACAAAAATCTGCAGACACATAACAAAAGGAGAAAGAAGTAGGAGAAGAGTGAACACATGTCAAGCTATTTTGCAAGAGCATAGTGGGAGAAGATCATAGACCTGCAGTCATCCACCAGTCTTTGATAAAAGGAGAGACTAGAAAAAAATGGAGAGGTCGAAAAATGACTGATGGTAAGGCACAATCACTTCAGTCGTCCTGAGTCTAATAATTCTGTCCTGCCGTGCTGTTTGAAAATGGCTGACAACAACAGCAGTGCCTGTCAATCTGTTCGCAGGCTCAGAGGTTTGAGTCTTTTTTCTTTTCTCAAAACGTAGAGATATAGAGCCACAAAAGATACATACAATAAAATGAGCAACCACCAGGCTTGGGTGACATCAAGTGATAAAAAGACAAACTTCCTAGAAAAATTTGCAGTAGCATTAAGAAAAAAATGCAGGAAAAAGAAATATAGACTAAAAATAACAAAGATGAACACTCCTCTTACCACATGCAGGTATCTCAACTTCAGGATTACCAGCAGGCCTAATCAGAGCTTTTCAGCATTTAACAGACACCTGGGCACATGTGTGTATATAGATGTATAAAATGACGTTACATTCCCCCAATTCCAGATTCCTAAGGTGAAAAGGCACTTCCCAATGGCTGTCACCAAAACAGCAGCTTGTGGAAGCAGATGTAGAGTTGGTGCTGTTCTGGGAGATGATTACTATATACTCTTTCTCATTCCTCTTATCACACAGAAGATGGGCTATGTCTGTCAGATCTTTAAAGAAATATGTGACTGTATGGTAGAACAATTCTGGGAATGAGTGATCGGCTTGATAAAAAGGAATATATATATTCTGATGAACTAGGAATGTGAATCTATGTCCACATTAGCCAGAACATACTGACATTGTAAAGCTCAAAATGGATGTATTATCTAGGAAAGTATGGTTCGTTATGTGCCATAAAAACAAGGGGAAACTACCCAAATCTTTGGCGTATTGACTCTTGCGTACAACTTTCCAAATAGAGTAAAATAAGTAGTCAATGCATGAGACAAGAAAGGAGGTAAGACTGCTTAAAAAAAATGTAAATAGTAATATCTAAATAGTACATCATTCTTCTTATTCTGGATGAAAGTATGGATGTAACCTTAGTAAGTAAATCCTTAATTTTAGAACAGACATTTTAATCAGGATCACTTGCTTTTAGCTCTTAATAACTTACCTTCTATTACTTTCTCCATATAATCCTCCCATTGTATGCTTACTCAAGAGGAACCATTTCTCTTTGTGTTTATAATGACCTGATTTAATAGAAAAGTTGATTCAAACATAAAACTCCAATATTTCTAGTTGATGCAAATATTAACATTACACTGAGAATATAAAATCCAGTAAGTGTAACCAATTAACAAGGTGATTTATTTTAAACCTTTTTGTTACATTTTATAATAATATGTATGAAAAGAAACACATAGTCTTTTAAATATAAGCTTAAAAACTTGTGGAGACTTCTTAGCCAGTACTGTTTAGTAAAAGGCTTTTTTGCATGAAATAGGAGTGTCAAATGTTAAGAATTAATGAAATCTTTAACTACTTTTCTTGCTATCAAAATGATTTTTCTTGCAGCATTACATTGTATTAGTCCAAATTTGGTTTAAAGCAAGCAGTTAGAGTTTTTCCTTGAAATTTCATCCAAAGCAAAAGAAGAAAAAAGCTTTAAGACCTAAACGTATTAATAGTCTAAGAACATTTATACCTTGATTGTCACTTTCCAGCCTAGCTGTCATTTTATTTAATCCCTTTGTCCTTCCCAGGATGTGACTTTGTAATTTCTTTTATAATCGGTCCAAGAGATTGTCCTAAAGTGATGTAAAATAGGAAAAGAATCATTAATATCTAGTGAAGTACAATGGTTCACACCCATTGAAGAGTGTCTAACAGAATTCATTTTGTGAGAAGTCCAGATACAGAAGTAATTATTCAACTATATTTCAAATTTATTCAGCTAAAAGCATCGGGCTGTTACATTTTTCCACTCATATGCTTGAGTATTTCTAATGAAACCAATGCTATTACTCTACTCATCTCAGCAGTGAGTGAGACCTTATATGGTACAGAATACTGTATGTACAGCTGGCTCGAGCTTATTGTTTCTTAGGCTAACTCCTGTAAAAGGGACTGAAATTGGAGTCTCTCTCTCATAAAAAAACCCTCTTGTTCTGAATTCTGTAGGAAAGCTGGTGGGGTGCATCTACAACAGAACATATGATTTTCAAAGAGTCAAAAGATATTAATTCTCATAGTTTACATATATAATTCTCTCTGTTTATAAGCAAGTGTTTTCAAGAAAATTAACATAATCAAAAATTCTCTAAATCATTAAAAACAACTGCCGGCCAAACTTGGTTGGTTTTAATTTCCCTGCTTACTTCAGAACATCTTTCTTACATTTAAGTTCAGGAATAGTGCACTTGGACAATTTTGATATTCAAGCAAAACTAATCTTTAACTTTGAAACTAAAACCATATCAAACTAGAAGATGAAATGAGATCAAGTATTCTTAAATTACCAAAAGTAAACAATTTAATTATCCCTTAAAATACATTTGTTGGATGTTGAACAAATTTTGTTTCTATTCAGATAAGATTTGGAAAAAAAAGTTTTGAAAAAAAATCCCAGGAATATCAAAAATGCTGATGGGACAGAAAATTTATTATCTGTGTCATTGAATCACACAAATACTGCTCTTAATTCGCTAAATAAATAGTAGAAAATAAATTGGCAGAGCAAATACTTTTCTGATGTAAAATGACGGACAAACTGTATTTCTGAAAGCGTAGTGCTGTATTTGGAACCCACTTGTTAGACATTCCTTTTAATCCCACAATTCTAGATGGATTCTTCTATGATTTTAATAAAATTTTTACAATATTCTGCTTAAAAAATATATTTACTGTTATCATCACACTTGGCACAAATTATGCATTCTTTGATGAGAGGTAAAATCGCAGGGACTGAGACTGATGAAGTGTTGTGTCATGGACTCTAGGTATTTTTTTCATGAATGTATTATACAATAATGGAGTGAAGTTTGCAATCACATAGCTGCATAATACAGTACTGCCATTTATAGTAATAGTCTACAGGCTTTGCACGAGAGTTGCAAGGTCTCAGGACTAAGGTTTGTCAATTTGCTCTTTAATTATTCTTGACCTGTCTGCAACTTGTTTTTACTTGATTTAGCTGTGGCAGCAATTTCTTTTGTTGACCAGATGCCTATAGCTAATTTGTTTTGCTTTTGTTTATCTTTGTGTGGTATGATGATGCTTTTATAGAGACAGCAGGAACCAGAATTTGTTCTCTGTAGAAGAAGATATTTGTATCCTTAACAATGAAATGTGGGGAAATACTTAGCATAATAGCAGCTTCCCACTCAGAAGCTGAAATACAGGATGTGGTACACAGGTATACAGGAATGGGAAGAGAAAAGATGAGGTATGGGCTTGCAACGGAGACACTATGGCTATAGACAACTTGCCAGTGGTCAGTTAAAAACATGCAGAGCTGGAATGGGGCAAAGCTGGTTGTTTGGGCATGAGGACAAAGAAGTAGGATCAAACATACATAAAAGCCATAGGTCAAATACAGTAAATTTGGATTTAACATGGACCTGTGGAGCAATGAAGTGTAAAAGCAGGTTAGCAAATGTGAAAATAACCTCAAGTGGATGTCAAGGGTGGAAGAAGATACAACAGGCCTCAACATGATATTTCTCCCCGTTTAAGTCTCCAGATACTGAAGACAGATTAACTTCTCCAACTGTGTGGACTCAAGACCCAGTGTTGCCACGACGTTATGAAATAGAGATTTCTATCATCAGAGTAAGTCTCACATGTAGACTGTCCAAAACTCTAAAATAAATCTCTCCTCAGGTATTAAAAATGCCACGAAGCTGTTGTGATCACTACAAAGCTCTGTCATCTTCCAAGCCCATTTTACCTGCCATCTTCAAACCAGAAAAACATGTTTTACCCCTAAGAATAGAAGTATCCAAAGCCCATCGAAGGAAAGAACTGTCTTTATTCATAATTCTTTCTTTGAGAAGTAGATGAGAGGTGAAATAAACAACATGGTAGTGATGTCAGACACAAAGGACTGTAAGGTATATCCCAAGATCCTGCAGTCACAGGACTCTTGAAGATGCAATAAAGCCGTGTCTGAAATCACTCACTAACGTTGGTGGTGAGACAAGCTAAACCAAGATTAGTTCTTAAAAGCTCCAAATCTATGTTGAAATTGTATTAGGCTTTGGAACCTATGCCAGAAAAACTAAGCCTATTACTTCATCCTTGTTTTAGAAATTTAAATTTAGGCATGCAGATGACAGACACCTGTTTAGGTAGTACAATTCTTTGTGAGTTTAGCCCAGATTTAGATATGGCATGAACTTAATTAGTTTCATTTTGTTATAATTCCTGATTTTAAATACCTCTCAGACAAGATTATTCATGTCTTTAACAGGCAACTAAGTGGTCCATGGGACAGGATCCCAAGTTTGTAATTAGCCTGGACTTCAGAAACTGAGGGCATACAGATGAAAGATT
This sequence comes from Edolisoma coerulescens, assembly GCA_013397115.1. Taxonomy (NCBI): domain Eukaryota; kingdom Metazoa; phylum Chordata; class Aves; order Passeriformes; family Campephagidae; genus Edolisoma; species Edolisoma coerulescens. Next base: position 997,918 of record VWZW01003471.1, read on the forward strand.
TTAATTCAGCAAAAATCCAAGAAGTGACTTAGAAAGAATTTTGGTATCTATAGGAGAAAAAAAAAAAAGATAATAATTATGGAAGACTAGGTATTATTTAATCCAAACAATTATTGGGGTTTTTTGTTGTTGTTGTGTATTTTCTAGATTTGTGTAACACTGGCTACAAAGGGAACTGGTAACTTGGCAATTTGTGAAATATTTTTGTTTGTAGTAGGCCATTGTTATAAGAGGATGTGACAACTATGTGACAACTTCTTCAAAAAAGTAACTTTCCCAAGGAAAGTGAGTGTGGCAGAAAGCAAAGAAAGATGATCTGCCTGTCAGATCATCTAAGTCTTTTGTCATAATAACTCCAAATTTGGGAAAAATAATCCCCCCAGATTCCTAGCTTTTTCTTCATTTTCATGGACATTATAAACTGCTTGTTTGATTTGTTGTCATAAGCAAGTTAAGCAAATGGTTTTTCATCCTCTTAAAATCTATGCCACAGGAGTACTATTAGTAATAGGCATTAAAGCAGGCATCTTTTCTGTGAATCTTTGATGGAGAAAAAACCCCTCCAATAAGTCAAAATATATTTAAAATTGTAGTGGACACCTTTCTTCATTTCTGAAGAGCAGTTGGCTCTCTGTGCACTGCAGGTGCCATCTCAGCTCAGAGCTGCCTCTCACATGCTGTCAGGAACATGCTCATGAGCCAAACAGAGTCAGTTGCCAACTTGGCACTCAGAAGGCAAGTGTGACTCTCTGTTCTCTGTGTTTCTCACAGTGACAGTTGTGCACTGTTGAAGTCACAGGGGTCTGGCATGAGAGGAAAACAACATTTTGGCTGCTAGAGGCCAAAACGCTTCGTGCAAACTAACACTGACACCAGTTGTCAAAAGAAAAGATTTTTTCCCTCAATCCAGGTAGAAGCTAACCATGTATGCAAATTCATTTTTTTATCAGTCAGTCTTGTACTAAGCCATGAAACCCAGGTCTTCATACAATTCAAATACTGTAATTTTCTTTCTGGGTTTTGCCAGGCATTTCTTGAATCAGTATTCAGAGCTGATATAAACTACTAGTACTATTACTACTACTACTACTACTACTACTACTACTACTACTACTACTACTACTACTACTACTACTACTACTACTACCACCCCCGCCAATAGCAAAGAAATAATAAATAATAAGGAGAAGAATGAAAAGAATAATGTTATGCACATCTAATTGGCCCCTCAATAACCTAGTGATGACTCAGTGAGATATACGCCAGTCATGGGGTAATGCTGAACGCTGGTGCAGATTAATTTCGCAGTGTGATTGCAAGGTTGTGCTCCCTTTGTATTCACTCTGTGTTATGTAACTCAGTGAAATTTTGTTATTGGTTTCAACAGGATTAAAATGGGATCAAACCCAGGAATTTTTGCACATTCTCATGGTAGGAAAAGCTTGTGGGGATTTTTCTGCTTTGAGGACCAAAGAATGAGACCATTAAAAAATCCTCAGATTTGAAATCTTGCCTAATGACCAGCTACTGTAGGAACACGGTTTTTTAATATTCACAACTACGAGTCCACATAAATGTTTGACTCTGAGGACACCCACTGACTGCGCTTTTACATGTTGACATTTCATACTTAAGCTCCAAGGACTCAATCTCCTCACCTGAATCCCAGCTCCACATTTCCTGTGAAGTGTGCTAGACTCCAGAATTGAGGCTGTCACAGATTAATAATTCTCCACACAATAACTCTGTGCTATGCCAAAAAGGAGTTCAAGATGCATCACAACAGAAGCTGTGATGCCTGTGGAGAGAAGAGGCTTGAAGCTACTTGGCTTTATAGAGAATAAGTAATGATTTGATGGATTGAGAGGGTTAGAGACATAAGTGATCTTGACTGTCTAGTCTTGTGATGGGACATTCACCAGGGAGCTGAGTTGTGTCTTTGCTCCAACAAATTTTCAGTTATTTTATATTAAACAACCCTTGTCCCTTTGTGTTAACCCTATATCAAAAATAGTCAAGGCAAGATGTAAACACTTACTCATGAGTGCTGTCATCACTAGGCTTCAAAGGCATGATCCTTTTCACAACTTTTATCTAGGCAATGACCTTAAATAATTTTAAATATGCTTTATCTGGACAATGGGGTGCCAGCAGCTTCTGAAGAGTCAAAGTTTTGGTCTCCTTTCCTATAACCTTTCTGCTGGCAAACAGGACTCTTACTAATGACAAAAGCTACCTTATATTTGGGAAGCATGTAGTGGTCACGTATGAAAAGGCTTCAGCAGCACGATGGTGCTCAACAGTTGCTCTACAGTATTCTGGCAGTCCACGACTCTGTGCATATTAGACACTCAAGTAACTTCCTAGTACCATCTGCCATAATGAATTTACTTACCCCCAGAGTTTGTCATATTACTAAGAATTAGCTTAGGCAAGATGAAAGGATTAAAGAAGATGTGTTTGCAAAACAGTTACAATAATGCAATAACAGTTAAAAACATATGATTAAGATTTACATTTAAAATTTAAGCCATTTAGACTGTCTCTAAGTTTGTGAGGCTATACTACTAGCTCTAGAAGTCATACCAAGGTGTAATGTCCTGAATAGTTCTAAATATTTCCTATTCTCATAGTGAAAGAAGACTACTTCATAGAGCATCTCTGATAAGCCCCTACCTTATCCCCCAAAACAGTGGCATACCATAACTCATTTGTCCTTCACAAGAGATAGGCAAAAGCAGCCCTGTGATTGGGCAGTGATGCAACACATGGAAGTGCAGGGCATTCTGTTATTTCCTTTCTCGTCTTGTCTGGTCTGGTCTGGTCTGGTCTCCTCTCCTCTCCTCTCCTCTCCTTACCTCCTCAAGAACTCTTAAGATTTAATTTTTTTATCTTAATCACACTCATCCCAGTGCCTGGCCTGAGGCTGTTTTCCTCCACAGACAAGCTGCATAAAACATGGTAGTAAAACTTTGCAAATTAGATGTCATGAGAAATATTGATTTACAAGTTTCTTTCAATATTTTTGCATGTTTAGCTTCTGGGAAGCTTCACATGAAGACTTAAAAAAAACCCTGATGTGACAAATGTTGACTACTTATCTAGGTCTAGGAAAATCTCTCTGGGCCAGAAGATGTTTTCAACAGAAAGAAGAAAAGGTATTCTCACCTATTCTTTGAGGGTAAATTATCTGTGGGAATAACAGCGAAATAGATTCATTCCACGCTTACTCAGGGGAGGATAGTAAGTAATCATAATCAAATGCCAAAACATTCAAACTATTTAATAAAAACAATCCAAGTCAGGGCTTTCAAGTGAATACATATTTCCTTTAGAAAAAAAAACAACAATCAAACTTCAAGTGTGAGTTCCAGGACAAGATGTAGGCTCTGATTCCCCAGAAGACAGCAGCCTTCCCTTAAGGCTATGAGAAAGCACTACATGGCAGGAAAAAATAAGATTTAAGACATATTAGTCTCCACAAGATTTATCATTGACTATGACTCCCAATCAGAGCTCTTGCACTCATGTATCCCACCCCAAGATATTACACAGGGTATGCAGTACCTCACTCACAGCCATGGTGAAAGTAATCTACAAATTAGAAGCTGCTGCAAAAGTTTGTAACTTTTTTCGTGATTTTATCCCCATGTAGTTGGTGCCATGAGACTGCAAAAACAGGGAGTTTGAGCTGTTCTTTGGATTTTTGAGCTGTAGATTCCAGGAGCCCTTTCTTCTTTGATTAATTAAAGAAAAAAAAAAAAAGAAAGAAAGAAAGAAAGAAAGAAAGAAAGAAAGAAAGAAAGAAAGAAAAAAGAAAGAAAAGAAAGAAAGAAAGAAAGAAAGAAAGAAAGAAAGAAAGAAAGAAAGAAAGAAAGAAAGAAAGAAAAAAGAAAGAAAGAGAAAGAAAAGAAAGAAAGAAAGAAAGAACAAGCAAATATTAAAGAAACTCAGTTCAACCAGCAGAGGAACAAATTTACTCTATCCCAAGGCACCGCACAATTTCTTTCATGATTACTTCATCTCTCAATGGCATCAAGAGTTCATTTTCATGCCAAAGTAAGAAAAACTCAACCCACTCAAGAGTGACTGCACAGAAGGACAGAGATCTGTTATATCCAAAATCTGATAATTTTTTACGCATTCAAGTCTCCAGATTTACAGTGATTTGGACAAAATGGTGACTGATTCTGACAGAAGCTCATTCATCCAAATTGTACTCAGTGATATGAATCAGTGATTCTCAACCCTGCTAAACTGGAGAGCTCTAATCAGTAAATTACCAAAATCTGGAGCTGATTTCAGTCATGACAATTCTCTTTTTTTTCATGTGCACTAGTGCTAGAATCTGAGTTTAGAGGTATTATTTGTGTAATGTTGGTATGCTTAGGTCACAGATTTGTACTGCAAACTTGCAAGGGTGCCACTGTGTTTTTGTGATTTTCTTTAACATCAGCAGGATAAAGTGGTTGCTGATCAGTAACATGCAAAAGTTTTTGTGAGTTCACTACTTCCTGCACGCAACAGCCTGTATGAGCAAAGCATTGCAGGGAATACAGAGGAGGTTAGTTCTCTAGGGATTTGATCTCTGGTGATCAGGAAAAGGTATTTTTATTTCACATCTGAAACTCAAAATTTCATATTCATGCTTCATGCTGTTACATGTATCATCTGATCACGAATTCCAAGACCGATTTTTTCCTGGTTGTGTAGGTGATAGAGTTAAAGAAATCTCCCTAAATATGGCTACAAAACTGGCCATAAGGTCCCAGACAGGTCACAAATTTAAACTCTTTCCCTCTTACTTAGACTAAGGAAAAAGATAGCAAGAATTTTAAATATATATTTCATTAGAACATGAAGTCACATATACTGCATCTTTCCAAAGGAAATATATCACTGTTCAGTAGGGAAAATAGAAAATAGGAGATTTGAAAACAAGTTCTCCTGTGATTTTTTTAGGAGTAGAGGTTTTTGCCAGTCCTTCTTTCCAAGTTCTTTACTTGTTGTCATTCCACGGTGACTCCTTGTCAGGATCCGATTATTAAGGTTCTTTAGAAATTCCTCTGCCCGAATTAAGGTGCAAATGAGACCATATGCCAATGACAATAATATGAGTTTTATTTGATAGCAAATATGGGAGAGAAAGAGAGAGAAAGAAAGAAGTAGAAAATAGGTGGGGGGAACAGAAGGAGAGTGACAGGGACAGAATAAGGAAAACATCACCACTCCATGGATGCCAACGATGCTCCATTGATCCACTCCAGCTGGTCTTCTTGGTGGTGAAGGTCCCCCTGAGAAAGCATAGAATCCCATGGGTATATATGCTCAGGCTAGGTAGGAATGTCTGGGCATGTCCCCCTGGGGGAAGGGGGGCAGTCTCTTACAGCAGACTCTGGGTCTGTTGCATGACGTGCAGTCCTGAGGTGCAAAGCCTCTGGGGAGCACTTTGGGGGGGTCTTTTATGGATTATGACTCGTCCTCAGCTGCCTCTCACGTGAAAGTCCCGTGGATGTGGCCTGTGGGTTTGGGGGTTCCACAGCTGGGCCGGTTTGTGTAATCGGAGGATGGGGGTTTGTTGCCTCTGACCAGAGGTTATGCCACGCACCCAAAACCTCCTCCTCCGCCCTTGGCTGAGGGGGAAGTCTGTGTAAACCTGGCTTCGGTGAGCTGTGCTCTCCCCCACCCCAAACTCAGCCGGGATGGCAGCTCGTGGCTTTGGCCTTTTGTGGTTGCACACCTTCCCCTCAGCCTGAGGTGACTGAACAATAGGTTTTCCTTTATCTAATCAGCAGTTTGACTTTCAGCCCAAAGTCCGTCTTCAGGGAGGCTTCTTCGGTTGTAGCTTCTTTATAATGGGCAAAAATTTATATCAATGTTTGAGGCATGAACTATTTTCAGTCCCTGACACTCCTGTAAAGCAGGGAAAGCTATTTTTTTCTCACAGCTCAGGCTGGGCTTGGGATCAGCCCAGTACAGCAATCAAGCAACACTGTAAAGGAAAAAAAAACTACTGTGCTGTACCATTTTGTACAGTATGAAATGTGAACCCCTATCTTAATAAACATGTCCTTTCTTGTCATTTCTGGCAGCAACATTTTCATATCCTGGGCTACATGCAAAGCAGCATGGCCAGCAGGGCAAGGGAGGGGATTCCGCCGCTCTGCTCTGCACTGGTGAGACCCCACCTGCAGTGCTGAAACCAGCACTGGGGTCCTTAACACAGGAAGGACATCGACCTGTTGGGGTGAATCCAGAGGAGGGACACCAACTTGATTAGAGTGATGGAGCAACTCTTCTTAGAGAGCAGGCTAAGAGTATTAGGATTGTTCAGCCTGGAGAAGAAAAGGTTTCGGGGTGACCTAATTATGGCCTTCCAGTACCTGGAGGGAGTCTACAAAAAAGATGGAGAGAGATTATTTACAACACTGTGTAATGACAGAACAGGTGCAAATGGTTTCAAATTGGGAGAGAGTCAGTTTAGATTATATATTAGGAAAATAATCTTTAGAGTGAGGGTATTGATGCACTGGAACAAGTTGCTCAGAGAAGCTGTGGAAGCCTCATGCCTGAAAGTTTTCAAGGCAAGCTTGGGTAGATCTCTGAACCACGTGGTCTAGTGGAAGGGGTCTCTGCCCAAGGAAAGTGGGATTGGCACTAGATGATTTAAGGTCCCTTTCAAGCTGAAGTATTCTATGATTATCCATGACATGAAAAAGTCATTTACATAACAATTCTACAAGAAATGATGTAGCTGAAAGTGTTATAATATCTGAGGTATGGCTACAGTAAACATTTTATTGTTAATATTGGTTCTGTAGGACTAAAAGTATTATTGCATTGCAATGGATTCTAAAGTTACGAAATTATTTCAATTTTTTTACCATGAAACAATGTCGCTGTTGAGTCAGGACGGCAAAATAAGGAAAATGCAGAATCCCAGGATCAGAGATGAAAGGAAGGAAGTTTAATAGTTTCCAAGGGTTTTTATATACTAGTTTGCAAAAAGTGTGTTAAGTGGCATAAGGCAATTGGCCCTCTGGCCATCCATCCCTTGAGGGGACTGGTCAAATTCTAAGATATCTATTTCTAAATATTTTCTTAGTTAAAACCATAACAATCAGGCAAATACCCTGCAGGTGCAAGAAGTTTACAAAACTGTAACATAGTTTGAGATAGTTTGCATGGGAAGACAGAGCTCTCACAAAATGCTACAGAGAGCTGAAGAATTCTCTGCTGAAGCTTTTTCAGCATCCATAAAACAATATAAAAATTACGTGGTTAAATCTTTTGGCATTTTAGTTTGGAAAGTTAATAGTTCCATTCTGTTCCCATGAGTTATCTGAAATCCCTCTTATGATTTTATATATGAGGAGAGATTCATGTGGTTCTCAGAGCTGAGGTTTTAAATGTAAAACACAAGAAAGAATGTGTAGAAAACAAAATCTGCCCCTTTATCCATAGCTTGTTCTTTCTATTTCAGCATTGTATGTGGAAAGGGACAAAACCAGGCTTGCCAGATATAGGCAGCGGGACGGTGTGCCAACACTTAAAACGAGTGGTAATGGGATTCCTCATTCTGCTCCAGCAGGGGTCAGCTACCACAAACCCCACCTGAAATGTTTCTATACCGATGCATACATGAGGAGCAAACAAGAGGAGCTTGAAACTTTGACCCTGTCCCACAGATTTGAGATCATTGGCATAAGCAAAACCTTGTCCTGTGGCTGAAATGCCTTGTTGGATGGTTACAGGCTCTTCAGGAGGGGTAGACAGGACAGAAGAGGTGTGGAGGTGACGTTGTATGTAACAGAAGGGCTGGACTGTATGGAGCTCACAGTACGTAATGGCGCAACTGAGAGCCTCTGGTTAGGGATTAAGGGACAAGCAAATAGTGCGGATGTCATTGTGGGGCTCTGCTATAGGCCGCCTAGCCAGGATGGTGACACTGATGAATTATTCTTTGACGAACTAAGAGACACCTCTAAATGAACTGCCCTTGTCCTTAAGGGAGACTTCAACTTGCCAGAAATTGACTGGGAGCATCACAAACCTAGCCCAAACCACTCCAAAAGATTCCTAAAACACCTTCATGGTTCAGGTACTAAGGGAGCCAACTAGTAAAGATGCACTCCTCTATTTGTCGCTTGTTAACAGAGGGTCCCATGAGGCAAGTGGTGGTTGGTGGCCATCTTGGCCACAGTGACCACAAAGCATCGAGTTTAAAATCTCTGCTGTTACTGTTTGTTTTCTTATCTCATTGCTGTTTCCAGTAAAATTGTTCTTATCCCAGCCTCTGATGTTTTCCCTTTGTGCCTCCAATTCTGCTCTCCATCCTGCTGCAGGAGAGGGGCTGCAGAAAGGGTTTTATTTGGAGCACTAAACTGGAGAATACCATTCCTAAACCACAACAATTATTTAAAGGAATTGTAAACAATAAATATAAATCCTTTTTTACAGACATTGTACTATATGCATTCTTAAAAAAGTACAGCCATTCTTACAAATCCTCATAAATATCAGATATAAAGGGTAAGTAAAGCAAAAGCCTTTGCATTTAAAAAAGGTAATATTAAAAAATCCAGAGAAACCCCACCGCAATAAAACCAGATGTTTGAAATTTGAACAAACATCCATGAAGAATTCTTACATCAGTATTCAACTAGCTATCTTCTAGTTTAAGAAACCAGATTTAGTCATATAGTTTTGTATTCCAATTTTGAATAACACCAGGAGACATAATAAATTTATCAGCATTGTATTCAAGGACACTCTTTTAACATAGCTCTCTAGCAGGCAATCGCTGTCTAGATCTACTGACCTAAATATAATTTAATTAGAATTCCGTTGCACTATCACAATTTAAAAGAGGAAAAGGAAGAGAAAGGAGGGGCAAATCATCAGGAACACGAATTGATAAGAATTGCTGAGCAGAACCCGTCCTTTCTCCCAAACATATGCAAATATGTAGCAAGCCAATGTACTTAGTAATGCTGGAAAGAAGAAAGAATATGATGATAATGACATGGCCTGCAGCTTTTTGTTAATGATAACATTTATCAACTATCTACATTAGAAATATTTCAGTTACCCATACAGTGAGTTATTGATATGTTTGAACAGCAGACAGAGGAAGGAATAGCTGCATAGCACCTGCTACTCCCTGCAGTGAACTGTGCAGATGTCAAATGGAGAAAAAACTTAGCCTGACCACAGGATATTTTTTGAAGTGCATCAATACTATTATCATGAATATCTATGAGTTAATTTTACAGAAGGAATGCAAATAACTTTTTTTGACAAGGACTTTTCAGCATAAAACTACATTCAGGCTAAACTTTTATTGTCTTTTTCCTACATTACCAAAGTATTTATGCATTATTTGAAAAGAACCAAAGCACATTTAAAATTAAACATGTACCCAGGTTATTATCACAAAAGACTGCCTTGGACACAGCTCTTCTTCAGCAACCCCAGTGCTTTCTAAAGCATAGATCTTTTTGCATGTGTCCACAGAAACCGAGCTACTTAGGAACTGCCCAGCTTATGAAAAGAACTTGCACAGCCAGATGGTGCTGATGTCTGGGATTTCAAAATTTATGAAAAATGTTGATGAAAGTGCCACAGCTGCTGTATGCTCACACAAACTGAGCCATGACTGGGAACTGTCATGTTGTACATCATAATATCCCTGGAAAGAAGTGCAGTTTTACAAGTTCTTTGTAGAGAAGGTTTTTAGGTGCCAAAGGTAGAGAACTTAGAAGAAGAAGGGAAAAAAAAATTACATCATCTTCAAACCAAAATTTGGAAGAGAGTGTTTCTGGAAAGTCAGCAAGTGTCTGGAGACAGAGCAATGCATGCAACAAGTCAGCAGACAACATCACAGAACATTCAGTCCCCAGATTCAAAGATCAGATATTGAAGTGCTACCTAACTGATTGCGTGTGCCAATAGAAGGCATAACATCCAAATTGATTAGAAGTGGTTTCAGCAAGAGAATTAAGTAATTATAAGCCTATGTGAAGACACAGAGATAGAAACAGAAAAATTAGAAGCCATTTCACAAATGTTTTGAGGAGCCATGACCTCTTCTTGGTCAGGCAGAATATTATGGCTTTCTAGTGAAAAATAGTCAAATCTATTTTGCTTACTGCATCTCACACACAACATGGTCCTCAGTAAGATAAACTGAAATAATGATATGTATTAACGTTCATTGAATTTTGGGTGACAAACTACATTAATATTAATGTTAACAAATAACATTATTTGACAGCTGACCCAATTGCCACCTTAGTAACTATGGCAGAGTCTCACAGAATGATCTAAGTGTTTCATCTGTATAAGAGTGCTCCAAGATGCCATGCTTTAGAGTTTCATTTCCTAATAATGGACTGCAGGAAAAGGGAAGAGGAAGTCTTTATTTTAAATATTTCCATGATGGACCTTTATAGTATATTACCATAATAGGGTAGCTACTCAAGTCAGATCAAGAATTCCTGGAAGTATATCAACTGAAGACTACCAAAGTTAATGATCAATTATTAGCAAATATAAGAGGAGTTTTCAAGTTATGTAATCTGTATTTGGTGTCTTTTTTATATATAAACATGGTAAATACCAGCACATATTTTTTTCTTAGAAGCTTGTTACTGCACTGACTTCGCACTCACTGTAGAAGCCCACCACTAATAATGTACATTTCCTGGGCATAAGAGCTCCCTTTTCTTCCAGCACTGGCACAGTTGTTTGAAGCACACTGAAGTTGAATGCCTTTATGAACTCTTAGCATCTCAGTTTTATATCTGGAAGCAGCAAAGTTTGCAAACTCTTCTCAAAGTGATGATTAGTCTACAGTGGACTGTAGAAGCAGCAAACTGGGTACATGTGGTGTACAGTGCACGCAGCAACACACAGAAGTTTTGCTGGACAATCTTAGAAAAAACATGAGGGGCAAATCAGCCTCTGGCAGTATGGAACAGAATGACAAAACCTCACTTTGAAGTTGAAAATTTCCATGTTTAGCATTACAAAAAAAATAAAGCATGAAACATATTCAAGTTTAAAATTCTTAAAGAGAAAGGCTCCGGTTGAGATTTACTTTGATAACTATCTGGTAATGTCTTCAAAACAACAGACAACGCTATAGAAAGCCAACCATTCCATTAGGCCCCAAACTTCAGGCAAGTCCACAAAAAAATAATTCAAATGAAAGCTATGCATAGTAGGATTTTCACCTTGACCCCTTAACTATGACTTTGACTTGCAAAGTAACTCAGATAAAATGTAAAGGATTTAACAATTTGCTCAGTACCTGCTTTCTGTTCCTTAAAAGCTTCTGCCCACAAAATGTAAAAATTAATTTGTAAAAAAAGCAGAAAAAGAAAGAAAATACATCTTGCCATCTGTGGCTAACAGAACAACATACAAAAAGAAAATAAATATAATTTATTAGTAAACTGAAATAGAGTGATTTTTTTAGCTTTCTTTTTTTTTTCCATTTAAAAATATTCAATTTTTTTTTTGTTTTGAGATTTTTTTGTTTGAGAATGCATGTAAAAAACAGAACTCCCATAATAATCTTCCCATTTTTTTTTCTTACCCTGTATGACTTGAGCATGTTTAAAACCTAAAATTGTTTCATGTGACAGCCAGCTCAAGAATCTGCACTGTTTACTTACACAGGAATACTATGTGTTCATGTTTTATCCAGGTAATGTAGATCAATTCCTTCTATAATCCAACTGTACATAAAAAGGGCGAATGGGAGGGAATAAGCAATTATTTCAGATACCTTGTTCCTAAAGGAATAATATTTCATATGCCACCATAATGATGTTTTATCTGTTTTCTTCCAAAAATAGAACAATACTGAAGCTCAGAAAAGACCTAATTTTCTGAATTTAGCATTTACTTAGGTTTGTAAGCCTCAGGACTTTTAAACCCTCATACCCCTAAGCTGTTCTCCTAATGCTCTTCATCTCCTAATTTTCAAAAAAATCTTACATTCTGCAGACTTTCATATTTTAATACCTTTACATTTATTGATACCTGAAGACTGTTTCTCTTTTCTCCTCCCCACTTGTAGCTATGGCACAACCTCTTTTCCCCCTCAACATTCAGACAAAACTTTTCTCTTTACTCCATATTTCCTTCTCAACTCCTGTGCATCAGCATTAAATGCAGGAAGGAATTGTATCGAACACTTTACAACCATCTCTGGGTGTCTATGGGGAGAGAAAATTAGATCCTGAAATCTTTCCTGAGGTACTAGCAAATCAAACTGCAGATTAGGAGACAAAAAATTTTGTCATAGACTTTGAAGCATGGGAATCTGTCCAGCACAAGTGACTTCTAAACATATCATCATCACATCGGTTCTTTAGCACAGCAGAATCCTCCACATAGTGTGTAAGCAGATGACTTGCTCCCACACCTATTTTAAGAGGACCCTTGCATGAACATGAAATTTCCTCAAAAGAATATACTGTAAACACCATTCTTTGTCTGTGTGTACTGTGTAATGGATATTGGAGGCAACTGAGTATTTAATTTCACCACTTTATATTTTATTCTTAATAATTTTCTAACCTTAGAAATGTCTCTCTAGCTTGAGTCAGACTTCCCTTGTTTAGGCAAGACACACATAGAGAGCAGAATTTAAATTTGTACTGCCCATGTTATATAAATATGCAGACTAAATATAATTCTTCATGGAGTTATACTATTACCATTTATATATACACACTTCAATTTTAGGGATATCAGCTAAATATGAAATTCAAAGCCTACTGCTCTCTTCATCCTCCTGTTTGTTCTGCATGAAATTTAAACCTGTCATTTCTTGCAATGCTCTATTTTTTTCCAGGACTTCACAGATACTAGCTGAAAGCTCATATAGACTTATAAAGTGTTCATATTACTGTTTGATTGAAAGAGCTTCTCTACTTCTTCCTGCTGTCCATGCTTTTCCAGGGCAAATGAACGCAGTAAAATATTTTATAAAAGTTTGTGTCACATGAGAGCTGAAATGTTAGTATAACGCAAAAGGCAGACATCTACGCTAACTCCACAGATGGTGTACTATTGAATTTCCAATGTTGAGTTTTTAGTAATAATTAAACTCCATGAAACAAAGAAGCACAAAGACCGTACAAAATACCTGTAAAAGTGATACAGTAATACAGTGATTGTTGTTTCTTGAACAGAGGAAGTAAATAAAACTCACAAGGAGGTCTAGTCTTTAGTTACTGTCATGATTGTAGAGACAGAAAGTGGGATGAAGATAGTCCTAGTTTGAATATTATGTCTAGTCATGTTCAAGTTTTGCTATGTATTACACTGTATTGAAACATTATATAGACATATAATCTATATATGAATATACAGGTTCATGCCATCTCTGGATCTGCTAATTAATTCTTCCATCTACAAACCCAAACAAATTTGTTGTTATTAAATACACTGCACCTGTATTAAGGGGATACTTCAAATTATATACTTTTAAAATTATTAATTGGGCCTTCTCCATTTGAGAATGCTATTTCAATTTAGTTTAAGTAATTTTAAACATCTCTTAGGTTAGTTTTACTGCATAGCATATTCCAGTTCAAACTGTCTTCTCTTGGGCCAGAAACATAAAAATACTCTGACAGCTTTCCTAATAGTCTATAGTTTATCATCTCAGTCAAGTTTCTGCACAAAAACCCGTTTGTTATTTCTAAACTAAAACATATTGTTGAAAGCTGCTGCACTATCCTATGTGGAGGTATTGCTTAAACCAGATCTAGAGTAGGGTTATCTGGTCTTTACTGGTTGCCATGTCATGCATCATTTAGTGACATTTAAAAACCATGTGGAAGGTAAGATTTTAAGGAATTTTTATCCATATGGGTCAGGATTATTTTATAATGAAAAAATAGTAATTTTTAAACTCAGTTTAAGGATACTTCCAAGATGCTTCAGCCACTGAAATGAGCTGGCTTAAATTTACATTTTGGGACTTTAAGTTATATAAACAAAACTCAGGTGTGCAGCAAACTCTATAATTGAGACTTCTAGTTTTTATAAGCTAATTTACATATTAAAGAGCATGCATCATTTGTATGCAAATATAAAAATCAGTGTTACAGGTGTCAAAGTTAAATCTAAAGGATTTTAACACACATGGTTGTTTTTCTGTCATCCTACTAATGTCTGCTTCTTTTCTACTATCTTTCCTACTTTTCATTTTGTGCTAATCTTGTATTCCATGTAAACATCCTTGTCACTTTACATATTTTTACTGCAGTTGTCCACAGTGGCAAGATGGATAAGTCAGATTCTTATTTGGGGGAAGTGAGAGTGAAAGAATAATTATGTTTTTTTCTGAGCCAAAAAAAAGGGATATTTGTATGTGTAGTGAGAGGTGCAAGTGGGGATTTTGGAGCAAGAACTTGGACCATACAAGGGATGCCAAATCCTTTTCTGAAAAAAACCAAGCTTCCTGCCAACCCTGTAAAACTGTGTTCAGTATAAGCCTCCGAAATATGTGGTATGATGTTCTCAGCAGTATATCACACATTAGCTACAAAGTTCTCAAGATCTCAAAAGGTGGCTACAGCACAGAGTCTGCTCTCTCCTTTTGCAGCTCCTATCTGCAATTGTGCAGCATGGGGAGCATCCCCACTGAACCAAATGAGTTTTCTTTCTCCAGCACAGCATGATAACTTTGAAATTTCGGGTATAATTTACGTGGGGAGGCTACTCAAAATTCTTTAAGCCCAGGCCCATAACCAAGAACTAAGATAGGCAGCCTAAGTGAGATCAAGACTGATAAAGAGAAACATGAAAAAAATAAAGAGGCTTGGGAAGTCCTTTACGTGAGAAAGTAGTGAGGAGTTAATGGAAAAAAGAACATTGGGTAGACAAGAAGGCAAAGGTTAATGGGCAGAAGGCTTGTCCACAACAGAGTATATGCTCCTGAAGAGGTTGAGTCTAGAAAGTCATCTCTTGAAACCTTAGCATACTTCACGAGTCGTTAAAAATCTGTGAAATCTGTTAGAGAAGTAAATTATAATTTATATATATTTTACTTATATGTAAGTATGTGATTCTGCTCAGACACTAATTCTCTGACCCATTACAGTGGATGACAAAAGAATTTATTTGGGAATTACAGATTTTATATTTCAGTTACAGACCTTTAAAATCCACCCACTTAACGGTGATTGAACACACGGACCAGGCATCAATGATGCAAGGATATTTATTGAAAAGAGGCTCAGATATTTACACTGTTTAAGCTTCTGAATAACAATTTCCACTTGTTCTGCCTGCGTGCTAGCTAATGCAGAGCAAGCTATAATATTACTTTTTCTTTTCTGCACTAGCTTATCTTGCTGCAGGATGTTCTGCAATCTTCAACAGGGTGTTCTGTTCTGTGCAAAAGGATGTGATTTTTGCAGTTTCTTCTTTCTGCATCTTTCTCATTGCTCCTGCTGGACCATTTTTAACAAGTTAGACGCGCTGTTCATGTTTAACCCATTCTGTTCTGCAACATCCACTAAAAAAACTAATGGCAAATATTGCTAAATGGTTACAAGTACCTGACAAATGCTTTCAGCACACTGCTCCAGAAAAACTGCTGTGTGCCAGCACAGACAACAGACCCTTTCTCCTGAGTTTTGTTAACTGAATTTAAAACTTTCCAGATTCTGGGGGTTTTGGTACTTAAGAAGTCCATCAATAACTTTTGAAATAATTGATAAGTGGTACCATGACTGAGAGCTAGCTTCTCTCCAGACGTAAACTTGGAAGGGTGAAATGAAAAGCAGAAAAATCAGAGAAATTTCACAGCAGCAACTTGTAATATTCCAGAATAAAAGTACTTAAAATAAATTGTCAGTCCAAGCTGACACTTGGACAGTGTGACACCATACGACTGAGCAAACACCTGAGCACCAGATTACCCACAGCTAAAATGGTTACAATTAAGGGGACAGCAAGATTAAAAAATCATGATCAAGACACACAAGGCTCAGTCCTGGGTCAAATGCAAGTTGAGGTCAGTGTTAAAACTTATCTTGTAACCAAAAAATTGCATACATGATTACATAAGTATATATATCTATATCTGTATCTATGTATTTATATATGTCCCTATTCCACCTAGAGCCCATCCATGGGATGACAAAACCCTTGGTTTCTTCATTAGGATACAGGATTAGTAGAAATCTTTGTAACAGGTGTAGAGGCTCTAAACAAATGGATAAATTATAGATAGTGTCATAGAAATTTTTCATCCTTGGAAAATATATACCTAAATAAGTGGATGAATACTGAGATGCCACTCTGAAATACTGAAAGCTTACCCAGGAAAGAGTTTTATACTGCTTATACATGTTATACAACAATCTGTATTTGAATCAGCACATAATAACTTTTGCCACAGGCAAATTTCCTTGGTACTTTGAGTGTCTGACAAAGGAATTTTAATACTTTAACACATTTTTCTGTGGGTGGTGCTGCTACATATATGGAAGCTTTAAGAGACTCCTGAAAAATTATTTTTATTAGAAAAAAATGCTTTTTAAAAATTTTCCTGTTTACAGAAGGCAAAAAATAAATTTTGATGAAATATCTATTCAGAATGATTGTTAATAATCTTAAGGCACATATCTGGTATTCCCTTGCACTTTGTGCATTCAAAAAGGTGAAATTTTCAGTCCATTTGAATTCCATACTCAAGGATACAGCTTGTTAAATACTGTTCCCCATGCCAGTGGCATTTTGTGGACTTTGAGGCTGCTTTTTGAAAGACACTCCTTTCCAATTAACTAGAAGATCAAGGACAAAAGAGGATAGGTGTAGATCACTGTACTAGAAAATGAAATGTAAATCTGCTGCTAATATTGACTATAAAGTGAGAGGAAAATCTGGCAGCAGATGAAGCTATTCATAAATACTGTGGTTATCTTTAAATTTGCTAAGAAAGCATACAAATCCATGAAATGCTACAGCTGAAACCTATCATTCTAAAATTTTGAAAATGAAATGTAGCTTAAATTAAACTACTTGAGGTGAAATTCTCTTATTGAAAATCACTGAGTGATACCTTATAAGTAACTGCGTATGAAAATAAAGTAGTAAAACATCAAAGTAACAAATATTAGAGAGAACTCAGAAAATTTTTTATCCCTCACATACTCTCATCCTTTTTAGCTGCAAAACCTCTGATCTGCTCAGTTCCCATTTCAGTGCACACAATTTTAATCTGCAGTTCTGTATCCTCAAAATTATTACTTATATTTGGTAAAGCATACCTAATTCATCCTTCCTTTTGTTGTAGAAAGACAGAAGAAACTGAGGTCTGGAGGAGAGATTTATCCCTTTACCTTCCTTTTGGACACACAATAACCTACTTCTAGCTCCTGCTCGTACAGCAATTTTTTTCAAATGTTTTCTTCTGTATGTCTTTCCATCAAGGAGAGAATAACTTTACAAATAAAACACCAAAACCCCTTGCATCACCAAAGCCAACCCACAGAATTCATAATTAAAGAACAAACCTGATGTCTTCTCTGGTAATATCTTTGCATGTTGCTTATGCCTTGATAGTTAGTGACACTTTGACAAAATTGTATATTAAACTGACATAGACCATGTGGGGTAATGGATTGCTTGGCATCTGTAATAAAGGTAATATGGGGAGGAAGGAAATCAGATCTACAGGTTTAATTAATTTTTGTTTGCTCATTCAACTGAAGGAAAAGCTGATATCATCATTTCTGGTTCCCCAAAGTAAAAGTTAGGCTGTGTACAACTTGAAAGAGAGCAGGAGCTCCCCTTACTTTCTTATGTGGCCTACAAAGTGAATGACATTATCAGTCTTAATCCATGCCTAGAAGTGCTTTACCTTATACCTGCTTACACTTTTTGTAAATACGACTAATTATTTTTAATTTGCTGGTGGCAGAATGGCTCTTCTTCGAAATTTTTACAGATAGGACTCCCTAGCAGCCTCTTAAAGTTCTCTGAAATTTGTCATCATTTGCAGATATTTTAATCTAGATTTTCATAAAACTTTACTTCCATGGGCAAAAATATTGTGATAGGCTTGCATGGTACTAGGATTTCAAAACACTAGGAATCCAGATTCTAATAGATGAATAATTTTATTTTAAATAGCTGATTTTTTTTATCAGATTAAAAAAAAAAAAAAAAAGTGTTCCGAGGAAAAATGGATTGTTATGCTGTGTTGTGTGCCTTGAAAAAGAAGCCAAGTCAAGTACACACACATTCTTTGGCCCAGAAAGCTTTCTTTCACATGAAAAACATATTGCAAAAAAAGCTATATCCCCTAGCTATTGGATTTGTTACACAGACAAGGATTTTGAAATCATGTGGTAGAAGTGTGACTATTTTCTGAACTCCTGCTTAGGTTTTGGCTAACATGCAGCTTGTGCTAAGGGCTGAGGTATGTTGGGAGCAGCACTATTAGGTCAAAGTGAGGGCAATGTAGTCAGGACCACGGCCAGGAAGGGTGAAAGGTCATTATGCAGCCAATATCACCCGTGCTTGCTGTCTCCAGCAGCTACAATCCTGTGTACTGGTTTTCTGACAGTTTCTCCAGAATCTGCTAACTAAAGGAAAAGGTATAGACCAAACTTCCAAGCTGGAAAGTATAAATATAACAGCTTACCCAAAAGAGCTTTTGAAGCAGATCCAACAGCAGCTTGAACGCTGAAGGTTTTGTGCTTCCCAGTGTGTTACAGGGAACACCCACACCACGATGGGGGAGGAAGGATAAGTAGTACCCTTATCACCAGCTAGGTAGCTATTTTGTTCTTAGTTACACAAGCTGCAGGTTAGAGAATGTCTGTGTTAGAAACCTCATGAATTAAGTGATGAATCAGTGAGTTCACATATTAAACAAAGGGAACTGAGCCTTTGGATGTTGTATTTGTCTTCTTTGTAAATGAGCTCACAAAATAAAGTTTAATTCACAGAGTACCTTGTCCTAGGAAGTTGAGAGATCCAAATGGACCATGACATCATTGACCATTGCTTATGATCAGCTGCAATACAACTGGAGTTGATTATCTCAAAAAAAAGAACCAAACAACAATTCAACTGAAAATGTAAAGTGCAAAACTTTGCCTGCAACACATTTTCAAGGGTGTTGCAGTTTGATTTGAAACCATCTTCCTCCAGTATAAAATTTCTAAGCATTAAACAAACAATTATGGTCTGATGGAAGATATTTACACCCAACAGATGAACAAAGCCAATATAAAATGAAAGAAATTTTCAATTGAAATACAGCCTGAGAGTCTGTTATTAAACAATGTGACATGCAATACAGGAATAAGAAGTGATATAATGGGGAATAAGCCACACAGGTTAGGTTCAACACTGAGAGTGTTTAACGTGCAAATAAAATATCCTAAGTGTTTTCATTTTGTAGACCATGTAGAATTTGCTTATTGAGGATAAATATTAAAGTATTCTGAAATAAAACATAATGCTTTTAATAAAATACTGATGAATTCATGATCAATTCATTAATCCCTTAACAGGAATATTTCTTCTTATTAAAACATCTCAAAAGATGCATTTATTGCATGTTAATCTAAGAACATACACACGCCCTCTTTTGTGTAATTACATTAATATGCTGCTTAATTTGTTTTCCTTGTTGATTATTAAAGAATGATGACTTATAGGAAGCAACGGATTATACAAAGAGATAGAAATCCAGTGCAATTTGAGACCTATTTCTTAATCATTATTTTTAAATGTATTGGACTCCTGTCCCTTTTTGCAATGAGGCAAACAATTCAACTGAACTGTATAAATTCAGTGAATTTTGGCATTCTGAGTTTCAAGTATTCGTTTAAGTAAGAAAAAGTAATTTATATTGCCTTAGACTCTTACTTACTTCTTGTTAAAAACTTCCACATGAATTTTAGCATTTAGGTTTATAGGACAGTAATTACCAGGTGTGCGCTTTTCCCTTTGGCATAATATTGACCTAATATTGAATGTTAATGAAGTGATCTGTGAAAAAAAAAAAAAAAATTAAAGTAGAATTGCACAGTTTTTATCTTTCTACGTGTTCTAATTGACCAAGGGGGATTTTTATTTTTTCCAATAAGAAGCTATTATTGCTTTCCAGTAGTGTTGACTGGCCCTGCATCAACCCACGTTAATAGA
The DNA here is from genome assembly GCA_013397115.1 of Edolisoma coerulescens. Lineage (NCBI taxonomy): Eukaryota > Metazoa > Chordata > Aves > Passeriformes > Campephagidae > Edolisoma > Edolisoma coerulescens. Next base: position 1,018,114 of record VWZW01003471.1, read on the forward strand.
ATACAAGCTACTTCACCTCCACCTGCCCACCCTATTAAGTGCCACTGACAATTTCCCAGGTGACAGTGTTTCCATACACCTGGCACATGCAAGCCACCCCACCACCCTTTGGCTGTCACACACCTCGCTGCCCTGGCAGAAGACTCCACCAGCCTCTGTATTCTGTCTCTTCTCCTTGCTGCTGTGCACTGGAGATACACTGCTATGGGCATCTCTTACAGTTCTCCTCTCCAGCTATCTCAGCTAAGTGTCTGACAGTAAAAGAAGCACAGAGTGGTAAACTGAGTACAAAGGATAAGTGGACCAGAGCAGACAGTTGGTAGAGAAAGAAGAGATTAGAAAAGCATGCCTAAGAGGCAAGGAAATCCAGAGAGGACAAAGGAGAAAAAACATCAGAAATTTATTTTAATATGGAACGAAGGAAGTTAACTTGTCTCCAGGTAATTCCTTCTCTATGCCCACACAAAACCATATGTAATGCATCTCCCCGCTGTTCTGGGTTTTTGGGCTAATGCACAGATTTTCCTAATGCTGACTTTTGGATTTACAATAGCTTCCTACACTTATAAAATAAAATTAGGCTAGAAGAGACTTGGAAAGATGACTAGAAAACTATTTGAGTCTCTTCAAAAAGCTCGCTAAATTAATTGCGGAAAGTGTTGATTTAGAGATACTACCTTTCTTTTTAGTGCTATGGAATAGCTGTGCATCGCTGGGAAACTGTTTTTAGTGAAGGCTGGATGTTATGGTAAGCAACTGCCTCAGGTAATGATGAATCAATATAGAAACCAGCTGAATTTTTTAATGATATTTTATATTTCCAGAGCTATTTCTTAAATTGACTGAGGAAGTTCTTAATCCTACAAGGACAATGTGAAAAACAGGGTGAGAGTTGATTCTCAAACCAGCTGAGTCTTCTCAAACCAGCTGTTTTCTTGTACTTGCACATATAAAGAGTCTATAGTCTTTTTGCCTGTTTTGCAGGAGCTGTTCGGGTCAAGCTATTTCCCACAAGGAAATATGAGTGCTTTTATTGCTAAGACTGATATCAGGGTGACCTCCTAGCATGGTATTGGAATTAAAGCTCCATCCTGGACACAGACATATATTTTGCTGGGGTTGAAAACTTGCATAGAAGACAGAGTTGATTTCTATGTTTTGAGCTGAACAAGAGATACCCTACACCATTTATTTTATAGACTTAATTAATTTGATCTTATAGCCAATATAGTGTATCAAGCATGCAGAAGGCCTTTGCACAACACATTTCCAATAATGAGCTTTGTGTAATTTGCAGCAATTAAAAAAGAGTATGTATAGAAGTCAGAAACAGGTATGACTACATTAACTTCTACCAGAGAAGCTTTTAGCCAAAAGCAGTTAAGCAGTGCAAGTACACTACTAAATCTTGGAAATTCATCCCTCAATAACCTCTGAGGTCTTCGTTTTCTCACAGCTCAGAAAAAAACCCAACTAAACAAACCCATAAACCTCACCACTGAAGACAAGAGCAACTCGGAGAGGGCAGAATTTAGGGGTAAACCATTTGTTTCATCCAGCCATTGGATGACAGCAGAGGTCACTGAGCACAAAATGTCCTGTTGCTGGTCAGGATGCTTAATTTTCATGTAATATTTCAATTCCCAGATTGATCATTCAGTTCATACATGTGGTAGGAGTACTAGTATTCCTGGAGAGTTAACCACACAGATTGAACAAAGGATGAAAAGAGATGCTGCATTGGGATACATCATTTGAAGACAGTTGGGACTACTCAGTGATAATGATGCTCAAATGAATTAATTGTATCTACAGTGTGGTGAACATGAGTACTTTCCTTTTGTTTTTCCTCCCAACACTTACAATAAAGCATAACCAATAAGTGTATGTCTGTCCAGAAGGCACAAACTTTAGCAATTGTGCATTTAGCTAACACTAAAACTTAAAAAGTTTAGTTTTTCTCCCCATTACAATTAATCCTGTCAAATGTAACACTGGCCAATTTTATTTAAGAGTTTGGAAGTATCTCTTGGATACTGCATCATTACAAGTTAAATCAACTTTAAGAAGAATAATTAATAGCTGAAAGCGGAAGAATTGAAGGAAGGCAACAGATAAATTTTTCGATTAAATTCAAGCAATGATATGAAATCACTGAGGTTGTCGCATAAAGGAAAGTTCATGGTGATCTCAAAAATTCATATAATCTTTGTAATGAGTAATAACTCAGCTTCAAAACTCCACGAGATCTGAGTCTTTGTTGCCTCTCAGACAGTTGGAATAACTGACTAATATGAAGGATAGCTCTTGAAACATAGAAGGTACACACTTAAACTCAGTTCAAAAAGAAAAAAGCTGGGAATAGACAGCTACTTCTTGCTTATTTATTATAACTGAACTCTCTCTAGGGCTGTGAGTAGACATATTAGCAGTTAATCACCTGTTAGGCACTTTATAAACCTTCAACATTTTTCTGCAATAGCATCCAAGGGTTTCAGCTATCTTAATTTATTTTAGGAGTCATATTCTGAGAACTTCCTAGAGGATTACATTATTCAAACACCCATGTTTACACTACAAGTGAAATTGAATTTGCAGGAAAATCAACAGTAATATTCTGGGCACACAGTAGTCTAGAAATTATTAGATATTGAATGGATAACAGGAAAATGGATGCAGCCATAAAACAAAGGTTGGGTGAAGACTACTGCAGAGATGAAGAAGAGATGGCAATGTATATGTGTTTGAAGGTTGATGCAACTTTTACATTACAGTTTTATACTAGATATTCAGAATCTGGAATAAAATCTTTCCTATGGGTTTCCTGCATGACATAAATTATTACATAGATGTTATCAGCTAGGCTGACAGTGCAAAAGTGTTAAGGAAGAGTTCATTGCGCTTCACCTTCTGAAGAGTCTGCGTTTGTGGGGGAAAAAAAAAAAAGGGAAGGAAGTAAAGGAAGTTCATACTTTTTGGAATGCCTTTATTACCAAGAAGTAGGATTAAAAAACTACAAATACCCCTCAACAAACAGCAAATTTTTTAATGGAGACTCAACACCTTCTTGGTTCTCCTCACACCCTCTCCAAAAAAAAAGTTGCACAATTTTGCTAACAGTTAACGTGTATAAATTTTTTTACCCAAAGTGGTTGCATTAGTTAAAATAAAGAAAGGATCTTCAACTAAATCATAAATAGCCAAGACTTTTCCATCATGTTAAGATTAATTTCATTAAACGGTCAATACAAAGTGCCAAACGAAGTTTTGATGATTGAACTATTTTACTTTGTAATAACAATTGCATCAAAGATTTTTCTAAGCTATTTTCTACTGTACCACAACCCTCCAATAACCTAAATAAGTCCAAGAGACAGAAGAAATTGAGCAAGAAGCCTGCTTAGTAGCCAAGTTTTTTTAATTTGAAACACAGACTGCAGTGCCACAGTCCATCCTGACAGCTTTGTGCAACTTGACTTACTCTTCATTGAACTCAAACTTCTGCAGAAAGGAGAAATAGAAGAGTGATATTTCTAAACCATTCTAAACTAGGGGGTAGGCAGTGCAAGAAAGAAGGCAAATATTTGTCTGCATAAGTACAGGCATGATATAAAGCCAATTGGCTTATGTAATTCAATGTGGACAAATATAGAGACATACAATTTTTATAGGCACCAAACTTCTTTGAGTTCAAGGAACATCTGGTCAGCGCTCTTGGCCATGTGATATATTTTTATATTGTCCTGAGAGGAGCTTGATTCTAGGAAGCTATGATTCTAGGATTATCTAATAAAAAATAAGAAATTTCCTCATTAGCCACTGCCAGACCAAAAAAAACCCCAAAACAACACTCTATCTGAAATAACGAAAAATATCTGGGACACAAAGTCTGATGTTTTAAAGATGAGGAAAAGGGTAGTTGATCCTTTTTTTTTTTAATATACAGAAATCAGTTCATTCATCTTATGACAGAAAACAATATTTCAGAAATATCAGGTATAAAAGGGCAATATGAAGTTGAATCAGTTAGATGCACAGTTAGAAATGTTATCATTTGGGAAAGTATGAAATTTTTTTTGCTTCATCTCTTGTATTGTCATACAGTTGAGGACTTTCCCTACCATTCAATCACATATTAAGCACAGGGAAAGAGGAGTTTTATCTCAGCCCTTAAGATGATAAAAAACAAATATTCATCTGATCTCTGCCACAAGAGAGTCCCACAGTCAAGCACCCCTTTACCATAAGGGTCCTATCTTCCTCTGTAGTCATTTTGCCTCCTTGAACATAAAAATTCTGCTGGAAGTCTCTTGTCTAAACATTGCATACAGCTGACAAAGTGAATCGTGAACTTGTGAAGAAAGCTTTCTAGGAAATATAAACTCATCTCTCACTTCTGAAACAGGTTTTAGCAAAGCTCAAAAAAAGAGTGTTTGTTGATCACTTACAAATTTTTTTATAGAATTTCCAAGCATGCCAAAAAGGTTCTAGCAAACTTTCCAGATACTTTTAAAATCTTTCAAAAACAGAGAAAGAAAAAACAAACAAACAGAAAACATTAGTATCTTCCATCAGAAACAAAACAATTCAACACAGTATTAAGAAATATTCTAGATAACCCTTTGCTCTCCACTAGGGGCAGTAGGTTGGAATCAACAGCTAATTTTTCTTCCCTGTATCTTGCCAATTCTGCAACTTTCTGTACTTCCTGATAACAGACCTTTACTCTCTGTATTTTCATTTTTCTTACTGGACTGAACAGGGTAAGTGCTCGCAGTTTTATCTTATAAAATAAACACTATCTTTCTCTGCTCACCCTAACAACTGTTCTTTTTACTCATTTATATATTGACTTTATTTTCTTGAATATGACTAAACAGAGTTACAGGGAACATTTCACTGTTTTGCTTTATTTTTTTCAAAGGAAGAGCTGTGATAATCTTTTGTAGAATTAATATATAATCATAGGCATTACATACTGTCTTCTATGTTCCACACTCTAAACCCACAGACCCTTAACCAAGTTGTTAACATTTTGCAACTTTAATAAAAAATTATCAGTTTATTTGCAACCTGTCATTCAGCCAGGTCAGCAGTGTAAGTGAACCATGATGAAATACTTCATGTTAAGTTTTACTAATATTATTATTTGTCTTCAAATTCTCTGTCTAAGTTCATGGAGAAAGAGGAGGAATACATCTCTGAACAACTTGATGCACCTCACCACAAACTCAAGCAGTCATTACCTCTATGTGTTTCCCTAAATTCTGAAGCAGAGTAACATGAATACGCTTTGTTGCTTAAAGGAGGGTGCACCACACTGAAATTTCAAAGGTTCCTCCTCAAAAAAAAACCACAAACAAAAAAACCCCAGCTTTTAACCTTTTTCTGAAGGTAATATCCAAGATAATGAGTGCACAAAAGACTTTTTCAGAGGAAACCTGTTACACTTCTTGCCTGTTGTCACTGCAGACATCCTCCTGAAGTGCATGAGGCAAGATCCTCAGATTAACAAAGCTAATGGTAACTTCAAGAATTATAGAGGGGAGGCACAGGTTACTATGACTTCCTACCCAGGATTTCAGCCCTTGATGAGGACTAATAGATGACATCAGTGGAGTAGTAGTTATACTTAGTAAAACTACTAAGCTTCTTAATGGAAAATTCTACAGTTTATGCACTTCAGTCTGCATTGTGAGGCCTTGACCAAAGGATTCAAAATCAAGTATAGCCTCTGCATTATAAGCACTCTTAGAAATTACATATATACATAAGCTTGCACTGTTTGCATGGCGGCTGAAGTGGCAACATAAAAATCTGTTGCTTTCTAGCAGTACCACAGCAATCACGAAAAAACCATATTTTTCTAAGAAATAGTATGTGTTTTGACTCCTTATGTCCTGAACAGATGGAAAATAATAGCCAGAAGTGAGAACTAGGACTGGACTTGTACAGGGGCAACAAAACCATTCTTTCCAGCCATCCATTTCAATAAAGGCATTGGAACACATTTGATTGTAGTCCCATTATGGAATAAATACACAATTTTGGAACCTCAAAGCACCGTGAAATGAATCTGTCACATTCTCAAGGTGTCTCTAGTGTATGGCGCTTTTGGAAATCTGGTCCTTATGTTTTGTCTTAAAGAGACAGTTTGTTAAAATTGAAAACTGTGACACATGATAACCAATAACACCTTTGAGACATTTTTGCATGTATTTGCATAACTTTGCTCCCTTTAAATGCAATAATGCAAACATGAAGCAGACCCCCTATTATTTACACACTTTAAAACAATCAGTGTACATTTTTTTTACTTTTGTTCAATTAGCCTAATCTCCTACAAAACCATTTGTAATAATCAGTATTTACTGCCATGACACATATGTGCATGAGTGGAACTAATCATCTGCAGGCTGTCCCTGCTGCTGAGCTGAACAAACAAGCTGTTCAAGACTTTTTCCTGCAAACATTTCTGCTTCATAAATCATGAGAACCTAACGTAACATTTTCCCTGGTTTTTTTCTGGTTTTTTGTTTTTTATACAGAGACTTAACTGAGATCCACAAACTCATTTCTGAATGTCACCAAAAAGAAAACGAAAAAAAGAAAAGGAAAGACATGGACACAAAGCAGACAGTAATAAACAAGCATGCCAGTCCAACCGCGGTTTTAATCTATAGAATTAATAATATGTGTTCTGGTGCCCACACCTGTGACAGATGGTCAACAGAGAAGAAAGCTATCCCTATCAGAACTGCCGAGTTCTTAAATCCCTATGCACAAACCACAGATGGCACTGGCAGAGCAGTTCAGAGAATTAGAGATCCAGAAATAGACTTTTCCTTTTCTGTGTTGCACTCCTAAAATGTGTGGGCACTATTTGCAAATTACCTTAAAGCAAACACATCATTGGGTTAAAGCAACTTGTCAGCCTTCATTAATATAAATGTTGGATAGTAGGTCAGGGGCATGATAATCCAATAGACTGATCAATTCCTTTTACATTTCAGTGCTCAGAATTTCCATTGATCATGGTGAATGATTGCAGCTCACAGACCTTGAACATTTTTGTGCAACTCACAAGTAATCAAGGTACTACTTTGCGCTCCAGGCAAATGATCAGTCTTGGAAATCTATTAATTGTTCAAAAATGTCACTATGTGTGAGTTGATACAGGTTCCCTGATCAAATTCTGAAGGTATGAATGCTACAAAAGTGTTTGGAGGACTTCAACTGATTTTTCTATTTCACCTTTTTGTGTGAGTCTGAGCCTTTAAATCCCTACACAGACCTGTCAAATCAAGCCCAGGACCGACATCTGTAGAGGTAAGTAAAAAAGGCACTTGTTACCTGGGAGAAAAGAACATCATAGTAAGAGGATTAAAATACAATGAAGTTTTAGTATCTAATTAGAAAATTACTACTTTAAAACAACCAACACACTTCTAGCTCCATGTAGGCAGTGTGTTCTCTTTGACCCACCATAAGAGTTTGAGTGGAAGAGGATAAATTATTGCAAACAGAAATCTAAATAAAAGGTGTTGGTGGCAGTACTACCTCATCAAAAGTGCTGAAGTTAGAAAATCAAACACAGCTGAGTTCCTATAAATTTCAGGAGAGCAGCCAGAGATTTAAGCCTGTGTCAGTATGGAGATGGGCACTTAATCATGTCGTGAGTGCAGAAACAGTGTTTCTCCCAAGTGATTAAAAATTGATTTAACAAGTGGACTTTTTTTGCTTCCATCAGATATGAAAGAAAGAAGATGGGAAGAAACAGCATGAAAGGATAGAAAACACCAATTTAAAAAAAACAAACAACAAAAAATGACCTTAGTTTTTAGGTCCCAAGTGGAGCAGTCTAATACTGTTGCTTCCATGGGATTGCTGATCTATTGAGAGCAAAGAGTAGAAGGACGGCAGAAGGGAGGGAGGGAGGAAAGGAAGAAAGGAGGAAAGGAGGGAAAGAAGGAAAAGTTCTCCCTCAACTCAAAGAGGATCTCCAGTCCTTTGAACAGTGTGTGAGGTGGCTGTAAATGCAGCTTAGAGCAGGAAACTCATTTGTGTGCTTTCCTGAAAGTGAGTGAAGGAATGAAGACAGAGAGGGAGCCCATGGGTTTGAAATTGCTGGGGGATGTGTGTCTGTTCTCTTTCCTCCATCAATTGCAAAGAAAGCCTCCAGAGATTAGGCCAAGGTCAGTTGCTCCTGATTTTGTTTCCCAGCTTCACAGTACCAGTCCAAGCCTAGCTCATATGAATTAATTTTTCTGTACATCCAAATCTTCCACCGTGGACAGCAGTTTACTGTGCCAGTGGCACATAATCAATATAGAAAGGCAAGGCTGCAGAGAGAAATAAGTTATTGGGAAAAGCAAGGACCAATTGCTTGTGATGCTTTGGACAATAGAAAAAATTGGAAAAAAGTAGAAACACAAGTAAAGGAATAAATTTTGAGCTAATAGATATTATTTCCTTTAAGACAAGAACAAAGCTGCAAAATGCTAATGACTTTCTGAGTGGTCTTTATTGCATACAAATATGAAGATTGAATGCACTCTATTACATGGCAGCCTGTGACTGTAACCAACAAACACTTGATAATTAAAATACTAAAAAGCCATCAGCTACTAAGGACAATCTCAGTTGAAATGGACACCACTGAAATGACAACACTGTTCACAAAACAAATCAATGCATTTGAAGCTTTGCAGCTGGACTAATGTAAGTAGAAAGGAGGCTGGATTGAAAAAAAAGTCATTAACTGCTGCTTTTTTTCACAAATCCTAGATACACACTCTTCCACAGGATCCTAAGAAACATTCACAGCATCATCTTAACAGACAATCATTCCCCTATTAGGTGGCAGGCTTACTTTACACAATAACAGCAAATCATTTTCCTATTCTGAGGGACCTAATAAATGAGAGGAGAGGAGAGGGAAAAAAGGAAGGGGAATTTTCAGAGACCTAACAAATACATTTTAAACAAAAATTCAGAAAACAAAAATAATAGAGGATAGCTGAGTGCCCACTTACTTCAAAAATCCAGACTAACCCCAGCAAGAAACAGCCAGTTAAGAGATTGTGGGTTTGTTTTCTAGATGACGATGAATCTAGAGTATTTCTTCCTGTCCAGCAGTTGGATTTCAATATTGAAATTCCCCCCACACTCCTTACTATATCCAACTGAAAGAGAATCATGATTTAGAGATAAGTCTCTCTTAAATGTTATATTCATCATTATGTTAAAGACTTGTTCATCCTCAGTTCATGTTTTTAGTCATGCTTGCAAATTTACCTGTGTCAATTGCAAATGCAATCCCTTAACAGAGGGAGGAAGTGGGCTTGGAAAAGTCACTGTTTGTTAAAAATAGAGTATTGAATGGAAGAATTTAATGAAAAATCCTACTTTTTAAGCATCTTTTTTCAGGCAGTAATTCCTGGATGATTTTGTACAGGCTTTCTCTGACAAGTACTACTAAGTAGTTTACTTCGGTTCCATTTTTTTCTTCAAAACTTGTCTGGCATCTGGAAATCACAAGATTTTGACAATGAAATTTGGTTTCAATCTGCTCATTGATTCAAAACACACCAGCCATCAGAAAATGATGAGTTTGTTCCAATAAGCAATCAAAAATGAAATTGGGAAATATATATGCCTCTCCACATGAAACTTTCTAATAAAATATACATAACCAAGAAGCAAAAACCCCTAGGTTTCGAAGTAAGCTTCAGGCAAACTCTGTCTCAGAAAAGACCTAGACATTTGAACACGAATTATTATTAACACATAAGAATGCATTTGAAGGATGTTTTCGAAACTTTTTCAAAAATGTACTTTCTTCATCTTAAATATTCCATTAAGCAGTTTTGTGTTCATAAACTTGTATGGTCATTTGCTTCTGCTGTTTTATACTATTTCTTTTTTACATTATATTGCCATCTTTAATAACAAAAGAAATAGTCTTCATGGATTATAAATTATGTCACCTATATATCACTTTATCATTAATCCTGTATGAATAACAGTTTCCCCTGCACAACACCTGAAACAAACTAGTGTGAAGGGATGAGAGAGAAATACTAATGCATTAACAATTGGCTGCATTCTTTAAAAGGCTTAGCCCAGATCCCTGAGAAATGTTAAAGGGTATTACCAATATTGTCTCCAGCTGTCAAACCTTTCCAAATGGTAGTACCACCCTTGAGGCAGGAATATCTGAACTGATTGTTAATTGGTCCCTGAACTCCCAGCTTTCAGCCAAATTAACACGGCTTAAATTGAATATTAATATAAGACAAAGCTGGTTTTACTTAAAACCAGAGCATAATAATTGCAGTAGCTCAAGAGCTGATACACAAAGCTCAGCAGCAGTCACCTATTCAGAGAGTTAAGTTCTCCAAAGGGAATGATAATGCCTGATGCAGGCTCTGGAAGTACGAGGCCACTGGCCAGGCTCATGTCATTTACTGTGACACTATTGGTATTTACAATGCTATTGTCATTGGTGCCAGCAACGAAGCACCGCGGTAGGCACCACTGCTCTAACTCAGATGGCATTTCTAGCATTTTCATAATGACCATTTTTTGCCTTTTCTATTACAGTCCAGTTCCCATGACACTGTATGCCTGCAGGGATACATGCATTTATTTATAAATTTAATTGTTAAAAAAATTGAAGGGTTTGATTCAAACCAGTACTCTCTTAAAACTGAAAATTCCCCAGCATGTAATTTTTCATGTTCAAATAATTATATTAACAGAAAAGTTTGTATTTTCCTAAAAATGCAGATGTTTAATAAGTAACATAAGTGTCATTTTAAATACCAGATCTTTATCAGTGATTCATAAATAGTATATGTATTTCAAGACAAAGTCAAGATGGGAATAATTCTGTGGTTTTCTATCATTTGCTGGACAAGCTTTAAAAACATAAAAAAATAAGCCTGGGAAATGTGGTCAAATAATTACTATAACCTTGTGGTTCTCAGATTATTCAGAATTCATATCTCTTTTCTCTTTCCAAGAGAGCAAACCAAACAAAAATATGGTCAAATAGAGAGTATTATAAAATTTTTTGAAAGACTTCAACACTTTACCTTCTTAAACTAGTTTACTGGAAAAGCAGGAACAATGTTGTGATGGGAGGGACATGGACAAAATATGCACTTGACTTGTTAAAAAAACATAGCCTCCCAAAACGCTGCAATGCGCTTAATGCATGTAAAAGACAAATGCTTCAACTAATTAAAAAAATTAGATAGACCTCCCCTCAGCATATTATTTAATTGTAAAATTGTTTTATTTCTTTTTCAAGGTGTATATATGCCTGTTATATCTACTTGTACTAGCTTTTTGGAGCAGGAATAGAATATTTGTTTTGATTTGTTCAATGCATAGGATTAGGAGGTCAATATGTCACAGAATTTCTAGCTAATACTAGTTAATCTTATCTAATTTGAAATCTAACCACTTGCTAGCATCTCCAAATGTCAGTCATCATTTATGCAAAAATCCCTGGGAATATAATACCATAAATATTGCTTGCATTAGTGAAGTTGAAGTTTCTGCTTTATTTAACAAGGGAATGGAAAGTTCAGAGCTTAAGAAAGACAACCTTTTCTCATCAACAGTGGTTTGATGTAAGGCTAGAATAATGAGTGACTTAACTGTCCAATGGTTGTCTTAATGCCATACAAAAAAATTGGCATGGGAAGAAAAAAATACTTACAGGACATTGATATGCTTTTTATAAAGTAAAACCATTTTATGATATTAACTCTCTTAGCATCTTACTTCCAAGGAAAGCCAACATATGAATATGAATAAACAACAATTATATTGAAATTATGTCTAGAATTCTAGCACATTCTAGCACATTTTGATTTTGTAGTTTTATTGTCTATCCTATCTAACAGCAGTAAATGAAGCATTGAACTTAACCCCTTCATTTCCTGTGCTGCTGCAGGCTGAGTTTGCCTTAGATTCCCTTGTGTAACATATCAAATGAAGGACTTTGTCATTTGAGCCCAACAAGGATGACTTTGTTCACTTACTCACTTTGGTCAGATGGTCCATAATAAATTCTCATTGCAATGTTGCCCTCGTTGCTTTCTTCTCTACTTCTGATCCCCAGACCCCCTATAAGTTTATCACCTGTCTGGAGAGCTGAAGAGCTCCATATATCTGAGCTGCTCCTCAGTGCACTGGCAACCCCATCTCCTTTTCCCTACTCCTTGTCTTTCCTAAGGAGCCTGTATCCAGACACCAATCCGTCACAGACCTCCAGACACACAAGCTGTCCCCATCCCAGTTATTGCAAGCACTTCATAGTTTTGCAATCACACACACCACACTTGGTCCTCCTGCAGTTTACCAGGCTGTGTGCATTTGTGCACAGGAGCTTCAGAAGTACCCTTTGACACTTGTTTCATCCTTTCCAAACACCCTTTTACTCCAATCACACTGTCCCGTGTGCTTTTTACCCCTGATTTCCACTTTTTCATTTACCTGCAAACTGTCATCATTCTCAGTGTATCTGGTTTAACATTCCCTTCAACAAACAAGCAAGACTGGGGACAAAGATGCTTTTTGGCCATTACTCTCAAGTGTCTCAAGTGTCAAGAGTCCCATCTCTTGCTAGAAGTTCCCATTCCTCAAGGAGACACCCGTGGTTATAAAGCCGATACACTACCCATGACACCAGGCAGTTGCTAACTCACAGCGTGTATCCACTCCTACCTGAGTCCTGTTCCTTCAGTAGCAGAACTGAGATAAACACCACTTGGCCTTCCATGTCCTTATCTTTATCTCCAGACTACTGTAGCCTCACCTGATTTCTTCCCAGGTCTCCCTCAGAAGTGATGCACCTGGCTAAAAGGAAAGGGATCCTCAGAGTTGGAAAGCCCTTGGCAGTCTCACCAGAATAATCCTTCCTGTCCCAGTCCAGGATGTTTGCAAACAGCAAACCTCATGACCAGCAAGGTGTCCTCTAGGACCTCTGGTCAGTTGTGAGGTGCTCCCACCTTGCAAAAGGGGACCTCCAACCATCACTACCCTGCACCTCCTCTTTGTGCTAATGTTCTGTGCATTCCCAGTTCACTCTGAGGCCTCTCTGAATGGAACTTGTTCCCTTACACAGGACATTACTATTAATCCTGTGCTTTCAGATCTGACAGTAGATAGGGAGTCTTTCTTTTGCTGCCAGAGGTCACAAGCTTCATGCCTCTCCCATCTCTCGGGTCTTTATCCATCACTCATTCAAGCATGGTCCTGACCTGTCCCTCCTTCCCTGCATCACAGGGTTCAGACCTTCCCTCTGCAGAGCTCCTTGTGAAGCCACTGTCAAAATCATGTTCATTCCTCTTGATAGCACACAGACCACTCCATTCCCCCTGCAGCTCCTTTTCCTAGTGATCCAGGGCCTGATCAATCTCTGCTGCTGGTGCCCCTGGAGAGTCATCCCATTGCTCCTTTCTGATCCAGACTTGACTTCTGCATTGCCTGCAAGAGTTCTGTCTGGACCAAGACACTAGTCATCCACTTCTATTTTTTGACTGTACAGAAGATGCAAATCTTCTCTTGTACTTCTTTTGCCAAGCTAAAATAGAGACATTATTTCAAATTTTCAGCAATAATTTTGTTGTTTGGTTTTTTTTTTTTTTTTCATAATACACCTTAAAAAGCTTGGTTTCTCTCATGATAAAATTTTGTCAGTGATATCCTTTTCCTCTGCAGATACAGAGAGGTCTGCTCTCCCTGGCACATGAGCAATCTTGCTGCAGTGGAGGTTGTCTAACAGTCCCAGAACTGACAGGTCACAGGATAGAGTTCAAGAAGGTGTAACGTGTAGTTTATCAAAGGTAGAGAAAGAAAATGGCACATTATTTCTCAGAATGCATATTTCAAGAAAGCAGGAATCTCCTAGTTGATGGTAAGGGAAAACTAACATATAGTACTGTTAAGATATGTAGCAAAATGTCTCTCAAATTACAGATAAGCCATCCTCATCCATGCAACTCCAAAAGAGCCAATGTAAAGAAGTACCAAAAAAAGCTATTCATAGTTTGTTATTTCGCTCTTTTTAGTTTTGTGGTTGTGAAACCAGTCAAAGATTCATGTCTGAATTGTCCACAGTGATGATCAGTAGTAAGAGGTTATTTCTAAGTGTTGCTAACTTGTCTCATAGTCATCATGGTTTAGGTACTCCCCAAATTAGTTCTCCCACCAAGACCCTCTGAGCCATGCAGCCACTCGCTTGCTGCCTCTTGCCATCTTCAGCCCCTCCACCCCACCCCACCTCACCCCACAGTTGCCTGAGAGATGAATTAGTGTCAAAAGAAATTGGCAAAGATCATGGGTTGAGATACGAAGATAGGATTTACTGGAAAGACCAATAAGATAAGAAAAGGAACAGTAATGGCAGTGACACTTAAACCAAAACTGCATCATAGAGAGGGTGATTCACACGCAAAATGCTCAGGAGCCCAACCCAAATGGAAGAAAACCCTTCTTCCCAGAAGAGAGTTCGTCTGCCTCCCAAATCCCCCTTCCCTGCACCTGGCAATGACCTGAGGTGGTACAGAATAACCTCTCTGTCTCAGTCATGCCCCCTCCTGACTACTGCAAAAATTAACGCTGTCCTGCCTGTGGCCAGGACGACAGTAAAATGCCTAAATCTCATTTTTAAAACCAGATTATTTTGAACATTTTTAAAGAGGAGTCTCCATCTGTTATTTTAAACACTCATTTCTCCAGTTTAAGGTGAAATAAATGTCCTGGCCATGATACCTTGAAAGGACAAAACTTTTAAAATAGTCTAGTTTTTCACTGTAGTTTAAGGACATACATTTATTAGACTCTATTTCTCCTACATTCAGCTTAAAGCTATCCTTCCACTAGAAAGCTTTCTGACAAAGGCACTAATTACATAGTCTTCCATGCCTACAAGCTTATTATTTCTGGGAAATCTTAAACCACTGGGGTATCATAGTCCTCCCCAAGCACAAATTTTCCACAAACTGAGTAATGGCATGTCTATTATGATAGAGTCACTCACATGTGTTTGAAAAGAGATTGCAAAAATTCAGATAAAATTCATCAGATTTTCCTTCCTAAGAGAAAAAGGAATCAGTCATCATTCACAAAACTTTAACAATAATTCTTAATGAAAACCATTAACCCAAACATATAATTAGTGGAAGTGATATAAATGAAAAATACTTAACAATATGAAGAATAAAGACTGCAACAGTGGAAAATTATACACAATGTTTTCAAAATAAACTAGTTTCTTAAAAAATAGGTAGCTTCCCCCCCCCNCTATTTAAAACAGGAAGAGGTAGAAAGAACCAAATCTACTAACATTTTCTGGTTAAAAATTTCTGAGACAGAAGAGCCATACCAACAATAAATTCTGTGGAAAGCAGGTTGGAGAAGACTGTTACACTTCAGTAGCCATTCTCTTTACATCAGTTGGCTATACTGCTGTGACGAGATTCCAAAATCCTGTCCTGCACTAGTTAGTTACACAAAACCAGAGACTACTGGGAATTGTGTGATAGACCTCAGTCCTTGGCTTCCAGGCATCCTCAGCATGAGATTCCTGAAAGCACACTGCAACTGCCCGGATATATTGGTTTCATTGGAAAATAAAGATAGTAATTTCATCTAACGGTGAACAGCCCAGATTCCTTTCCACATGGAAATGACCTGGAATCATTCAGGGACTGGCATTTCTATCCTATCTCAGGGCACTTCAGCTCTCAATACATGTCTTAGCCTATATGAATTTAAAAAAAAAAAAATTTCTGGTTACTTAGTAATTGCATTTGTTGGGTATTTACAGTGTGCAAACCTTGGCGATGCTGAAGAACTTTTATTTGTGAGAAATTTTCTGTACAAAAGCTGTGTAAAAAATGTAGAACAAAATAAACACAATTACCCTATCAGAAAAGTAAGTGCGCCACCTTCCTAGCAGCTAGAGCTGGAAAAGTTTTTTCTTTCCTTTTCTGCCAATAAGGAGAAAATTCACCACTGATCATGTAACTTCAGGTGCTGTTTTGACCCATAAGAATATTTTCTTGTGAAAGTTCCTGAATGTGATTCTCTATCGTGATGAAAGAAACCATAATTTTCAAGATTTCATGGAACAGATCTTGCTTGTAAAGAAATTTTAAGGAAGTAATAGTAATAAATCAAACGCCAACAAATTAAAATTGTGCAAGAATTGAGTTTCATTAACAACCATATTGCACCTATGTAACTCATTTAACTTCAGTAAAGCATGCAATTTCTGATCTAGACAGCTAAATGGATGGAGAAAATGAGGCCTTCTAAGCTCTCCCTCATTTTTTTTTCACATTTAGAGAACTCTATAGAGACTTCATTGTCTTTGAAAATATGCAATCCCTCAAAAAAATTGATTTTATGCATAAGCTTCCTCTGTTAGCCATCTATCTTTAATGTCTTCCAGTTTTCAAAATCAGAAACAACATTATGGTGACCTACCCTTGGAACAAACGAACATTTCTTGCTGGGTTATATAAAGCTTTCAACTGATAAAGAGAAATGCAACTGATAATTAAGTAAATTAAAAACACCTGATGCTTCATAATTTGCAGTCATTGGTGTTAAATAATTATGTAAGGAAGAAAATGTTTTGACTTTTTATGCAATCACACAATAATTGGAGAGATTAATAGTACTAAGCGTATTTCGCAAGCGTTGAGCCATTTCCAAAAACACTTGTAGTGTGAAATACAATATAGCCTAAAGACTGAAGTGTACTTAGAAGACAATTACTTTTGCTTCTAAACAATCCAATATGATTTTGCTCAAGCAGCAGTGTCTGAAAAGGAGCATATATTACATTTGTTTTTGTGCTTTAAGCTGCATATTTTCTTTTGTATTTCTGTCACTTTTATTTTACATCAGTGGGAAACATGCTAAATTTGGATAAAATATCTGCTCTTTGGTGTAAATGATGGAAATAATATGATTACTTCACTCAAAGCTTGAATCATGAAAGGACCTTTGTCTTATACAGCTTCACATAAGTGAGTCAAGGTGCATATTATATGCGTGATCCAAAAGCAGAAAGTCTGACATTTGAAGGTCAGATCAGAGAGGGCAATAGCAAAAAGGAAATTATTATGCATCCTTTTACCATAGAAAAAGGAAAGTAATAAAGGTTGTGCGAGAACAAAACTTTTCACCAGATTCATGATAAACTGCTATAATTACACAAGAATCAAACCACCTCATAACCCCAAGACAGTTCCTATGAACCATTAAATATATTGCTTTATATTTAAAATCAATCTCATGCAATCTCAAGATGTGTATTTATATATATTAATGTAAAGCATTGGGGAATGTGAAAATCTGCATGGACATGCTTGTGTGCTTAGATTGTACTTTGAGACTTTTATTTTAAGCCTCAGTACAGTAAAGCATGTAGAATTTGCTGTTGTTTATGGCAAAAACCGCATAAGCAAGCAAACTGATAACAGGAATTTTTAGAGGAATCTCAGAAAGTGGCCTGATAAAATGTGTAGCTTTACTCTGTGAATACTCTGTGGGAATTACTTACCAGTGCAATGAACTGGATAAGCCATAAGTCAAGAGCGGGCACTGCAATTAATCTACTCTCTTTTCCTGATTTTGTGATGATAAATGGCAGACCAGAAAGAGACTGCATTAAGGATCCAATTAGAGAATAGCTGCTGATGTGAAAACGACAGAAAAAAGGAGTCTGAATTTGCCCTTGCAGAGGCAAGGCTTTGGAAAGAAAAGCTAAGCAGCTCTGTGACCAAATGCCCCTTTGTTGTCATATTGAAGAACACGAACTGCCTTGTCCAGGTCTGCATACCCGCATGAGTCTGTACTGATAGTTCTCTCTGTCAGAAGCTACACAGGTGGAGTGCACCCCAAAGTAATTCCAATGCACAAAATCTGACAGGTAACTGTAGGTAGTGAGCTGCATCCCAAAATTTCAAGAAGAATAATGTCATGCAGAAACAGGTTACAGCCATTTCAAGACACAAAGTAGTCTGTGTGCTGCAAACATGGCTGTTCAAAATATTTATGCTGAAAAGTTGATAAAAAATAGTTTTTATAAATTAATTTTGCTGTTGATAAAAACATGACTGAAAAATCCCAAATTTAATTATTGAATGAAGGGAGGGCTTTGTCATAACATTTGATACCCTTTCTCTCACCCAAGAGCTTTCTAAAGCCTGATCTCCACAACTTTGTTATGAGGATATTAAACCAGATAAAGCAGAAGACATCATAGGGACTTCATGCCACCATCCTCTTCTGAACACTACTTTATCAAAGTTCTGAATTGTGATATGGAAGCTATTTTTCCTAAAATAAAGGGTTGGATCTCCACTGATAATTTTTGCTTCTTCTCTGTTCTACTACACACAGCAACATAGAAAAGAAGTATTAATGCTTACACGTTAAGGAACCACAGACACATGACTAAACAAATAATTGGTCATGAACTCCCTAACAATGAAGGAGGTTTCTTTCCACCTTATCTATGTTTTTTATGGTCCTTGTATGAGGATGCATCTAACCTGTCTTTGGTAAGTAAAGAAGACCTCGCCTTCCTTAAATATGCAAAAAGCCTCCTACATAATTTATGATGGTAATATATTCAGCAAGGCCTTTTTCTGTTGATGAATATGACAGTTAATGAAAACAAGCTTTTAGAGACTTTTTTACAGTGTGCTACGTTTCTTAGTGAAAGTAGACTAAGCTTAATAATATATCTTTTTAAAAGTAGATTTAAGATGCAGTTATGTTGACTGAGAATATTTTTTTCCAATTATTTAACCAAAGCCAACACCATATGCATGCTTCTTGCATGATGTGTCAACATAATATTACCACCAGGAGAAACAGCAGACAACAATGAAGACATTGTACATGTTTCATAGCTTTAAAATGCTTCTAACCAGATTTAAAGTTTAAAAGTATTACTATGGCCTGTAGACATGCTACAAAAACGTATCTTGGAGTCATGAATTTTCCTATCAATACAGTCTTAAATACAAATGACAATTAGGAATATAGATATGACATTAATTTGATCAATTAAGCAGAAACATCCCACTAGTAGACATACTAAGACAAACAGAAAGTTTCTTTAAGAAAAAAACCCTGCAGATTTAAAGCAGATATTAAAGTGGTGGAAATCTAGACATTGAAATATATGTTGTGAATGTTACTGCCAACACAATTCAGGAAGGAAATCTGTGGTTTTAGACCATCTGACACATCATGCCCATAAATCATCATATTGGCTTTTCTCCTATTGCTTTATTTTCATTTCCCCATTGCACTCCTGCTGCTGCCACTAGGAGCTAAACACAGAATGTACAATATAGATCTCTGGATTTTTACTAGTCTTAGCAAGGTTAGGTAGGCAATTAACTTGAGCCTGGTAGTAGGCTTCTCTGACCAGTGCTTTTTTGTTGTGTCTGTATTTGCAGAGAAGGTGATTCCAAAGTAGATAGCTGTGGCCGTGGCCCAGTCCACCTTCACCCTGAAAATAAATAAAGATGTGAACTGGGTGGACTTTCCCACTCTTGACAGCTGCTCGGAGGATGAGTCCAGCCCAGATGCTGAGTGCGGTGCTGAGGACCAGCCTCGCCCATGAATGCCACATATGGGTGAATCTCCTCCCCAAGTTACTCCCCCTTTATGTTTATGCAATTAAGTCCTAGAAAGTTCTACTGTTCTGTTAACCTAATTGGTTCGTTTAAATAAGTTCCTACCCAAACCCTTTGCTATTGGTTATCTGTCACCGTATGTCATTCCCTTATTGGTTTATCCCTTTGTTCCTCCCCTTCTCGGTGCCATACTTAAGGTGTTGCAACGGTTGCTCTTGGCTCTTTGTATGCTCTCTGTTCGCGGAATAAAACTTTGACTGCTGCTACAGAGTCCCTCTCTCCTTCCTTCGCCTCTGCGACACGCTGCTGTTACCAACGACTGCTGCCAGCTCCACAGAGAGCCTGAGACCAGACTGCAGCATCTGCACTTTGCCACGGACTGCAACCCACCAGTCTGTCCCACTGCCGGGACACTTCAGGCAAGTCGCCTGCTTGGCCTCCAGGCGGTCAAGCGGTCACCGCGACAGATAGCCAGAGAGAGAGATCCTGATTCCCTTGTGGTTTCAAATCATAGTGTAAAACTGTAATTACTGGTGAGACAGTTTTTGTTCCTGTTCATACAAAAGTGCCCTATTGCCCACAAATACCACATTACCATTTTAGTCTTAGGATAATGTGGAAGATTTTCACAGGCTACTACATCTGATTCATAACTAAGTTCAGCTTAAATCCTTTTACCTCGGACAATTCCACTCAGGATGCAATTTTGGGGTGAAATTCTGAAAACCTACCTGTACAATAGCAATACTAAACAATCTGAGTACAAACGAAGCTGTCAAACAGCAACCTAAATGCAGGCATTGAGAGCTATAAATAACTTGCTGTGGAAAGTGCACAGGTGAAAACAAAGAGCTACAATGATTCACAGTGGTGACTCAAAACATAATATAAAACCTATAGTAATTTCTGAGATACAGAATATATTTCTTAAAATATTCAGCTGCCACTGATATTCACATACAACTGAAAGCTCAACTTTCCTAGCATTTTTGATAGACCTGACCACACTGTCT
The DNA here is from genome assembly GCA_013397115.1 of Edolisoma coerulescens. Lineage (NCBI taxonomy): Eukaryota > Metazoa > Chordata > Aves > Passeriformes > Campephagidae > Edolisoma > Edolisoma coerulescens. The sequence continues at coordinate 1,038,812 of VWZW01003471.1, forward strand.
TCAAATCAAGGCAAAAAATTTTACTATTTTCCTCATAAGTCTCAAGGTAAATGGCAATATGCTCCAAACTTGATTATAGAATTTTCTGATGGGCTAGAATTCTCTTAAATAAAGGCTATAAAATTTTTATTTCAGCATTCTTCAAATGCACCCAGAGGGGATGTCGAGTATTAATGAAGTTCAGATATCTGTGTTTGTGAGAGCAGATGTTGCTTCTCATACTTGGAAAATCATAAGTTTTTATGCCAGGTAATAGGATTTTTCCTTTAAAGAGAGTGTCCTAAAACTGCAGTCCATGAAAAATCCTAGTAAATACTACTCCAAAGAGACTGGACACTATATCTGTGTGTTACGCACACCAACTGGTGGATTTGTTCAGTTATAAAGATTTAAAGGAACAAATAAAAGGACACACTTTACATTCTAGAGCATTCCCAAAGACATTTTTAATCCAGTGGGATATAAACTTCATGGTTCTTCACCAGGAGCTACATAGTTTGTTCTGAGACAGACAAAGGCTGAAAATATCCTAGTGCAAGTATACAGTTTGCTTTAGCAGTAGGAAGCACCAGGTTAGATGTTAATCAAAGGCATCCATCACTGCCGACTCCCTGAAACAACAGTATTCTGAAACAGCTATCTGAATAGAGAATGTCATTGCCAGTTTCCCAGACTAATCCTAGCTTATATTTCTGTATTATCTCACATTCTCGCCATTATTTTCCCGTCAGCATACAAACCTAAGAGATAAGTAAAGGTGAAAGACTTCAGCCCTTGGGAGACGGCACTGAAACATTTGCTTTCCTACCTATGAATCAGTATGAAAATGTTGCATATCTCCCTTCTCTTTTGCAATTATAATTCAAGTTATTGGAGAGGAAATGAGACAGACAGCTGTAAAGGGAAAAACTTAGGAAAGGTGAAGGTTACTTAGCAGCACTGCAAAAAGCTGTCTTCACTGTAAGCAAGCTAGAACAGAAGGAGTTAAATCTTGCAGCCAGTCTTCGGACTTTTTACATACAGACTTGGGGATTTACACTGAACATGGAGTCCTGAATTTTGACAAAAATTATTTCTAGAGGGTTTAATGACCATCCTTAAAAAAACAGTAGAATGTGAAGTGAGGTATATTCAGACATTTATGGAAATCAGATGGCATTTCAGGGCCAGGCATATGTCAAGGTAGTTTGTAATCTTAGGACCTCATGAAAGTTGAATTTCTGTTGAATATAGAAATGTTTTTCTGGGTTTTATTTGTTTTAGCAGCAATGGAAACACTTGAATATCACATCGAACTCATTACATAAATCAACTTTCTGCACTGCATATCAATTCAAGAGACTATATTTGAAACACCCTCAAATACGATGTTTGCTTCAAGACAGAATGCTATAAAATAACAGAGATCTATTTTACCCGCATACTGCAGTGATTCATTCTACCATGCAGTCTTTTAGCTCTCATGACTGAACTATTCAGTTTTTAAGGCAATGATTTGGAGCATGGGATTTTTAACACTTTGACAAAAATTGCTTTTCCCTCATATTTTTTGCTGAGTTTCAAGAATAACTGTTAAATATCCCACGAATTTTGTTTATTTCCCACTGAACTTTGCCTGTGCATTGCAACATAATTATCAAATAAATAGGAACATTTAAAACTCTGTGGCTCTTAGGTGTGTCTTAGGTGATCTCATAAGTGGAATTATGTGTTGCCTCTCTACCTTGTTTTGCTTTTTAACCAGAGAACTAATTTAAAGGGCATTGACTTGTTCTAACACTATGCACTGAACAAAGCTGTAGCGTTGTGCTTCATTCAGAAGAAAACACATATATTTTTGTCTTCCTTGTAACTTTATTTTTCACTCTTACCAAAGATGTGTGATAGCAAACATGTAAACACATCTATATTTTCATTTATTTGCAGTAAACGTCTCTTTGGTTATTCCACATTTAATTACACAGAACTCACTGATTAAAAGAAACCCTACTGTCTTATTTCTGTCACTTTGATAGATTACTCCAATTTCAACAGAAGATTTCTTCTGGCTCACACTTTTGGTTAGTGTTTTCATAAATACCTTCCTTAGGCAATTCATTCTGTTAGGAATGTGTATGACACTGGAAAATTTTTTTCCCTTCAGACTAGAGTTGCTATGATTTATGGACCTGATCCTGTCCTGTAAAGTAGATTAAAAAGTCCCTTTTGAACTAGATTCACCATAATGTTATTCCAGATTTTCTGAAGAAGTGACTCTATTATATGGAAACTGCTTGTGTAAAAACTGCTATAGTCCTATAGCTACAAAGGTGAAGTAAACAAAGGTCAAACATTTTCACAGTATTATTCCTATTTCCTAGGGCCCTTTTCTTTTGTTTTTGATGAATGTTCCTAATTTTTATTTTTCATCTTGAGCAAATGAAGCTGTGTACAGTGTGGATATGTACTTTAAAAAGGACTAAACCAAGTCTCAGATAATATAAAAGAAGCGTTGCATACAATATTATAGCTATAATATACAGTCAATTTTTACTATAACAGAAAATTCACACAGATGTTTCCTCTCATTTTGAGATTAAAAAAAAGGGGGAATAAAAAGTTAGATTTAAATTATTAAAAAATATTTTTTCCATATCTTTAGATTGCTGTGTCCTTATATGCACAAGGTGGACAAATTTTTTTCCCCTTATGTCAATTCAGAACCTCATAGACAGTTTCAATTAATGACAACTGACAATGTTCCATTCTTTTGGGGGAGTGTTTCTTCTACTAGCTCTATATGTGGGCAACTATAATTTTGTTTTGGTTTGTGTTTGTTTGGTTGGTTTAATGTGCTATGTCCCAATACTGCATGCTGATTTAGGGTCCAGGATTTAAACCAGAATTATAATAGGTTCAAGATATAAACCCGGTCTTCAAAATAGCAGGAAAATATACAATAAATAAGGTGATGAATGCTTCCAGGGGCCCCAGTGAATCCTCAGAACTACATTCAGAGTCACCTCCAGGATTTTCAGGACCATAGAAAAGTTGAATTCTGTCAGATGAGGAATGCTAAATTCCTGAGGAGGAATGTCACTTTATCATACCTTCATGGTATTCAGTCCCACGTGACAAAAGCTGCATGGTTTACATTGCAACCACAACAGAAAAATTCAGTTGTCCCATAGCTATCCTGTAGTTATAACTTGGCTGAGTGTCAGGGCTGTGCCTGAGTGCACACACAGTGCATTTAGTCGTGAGTTCCCTAGGTGGTCCAGGAACTCCACAGCTCCTCTTTCTGCACAGATGAACCGAAGGGCTGACTGGAGAGACAGGTTTTAATGAATTCCTGTCCATCTTCATGTGGAAACCTTGGACTGTTAGAGACTTGGAGATTCTCCCAGGTAGCTCATGCCGTGCCTAAACAAATTGGTAAACATTATCTGCATGCTTCAATTATTAATTAGCATTCTGAGTGGAGAATTTGGTTATCCCAAAGGCTCCCCAAGGTGGTTGCTGCTCCAAAATATACTAGACTGTAGAAAAACAGGACACCATCAATAGTCAGTTGAGACTGTTCCTGAAAATGCAGAATACTCAGGTCCATCCTCTTTGCTTTCTAAACTCCTTCTTGGAGAGGAGCCCAGGTGTGGCTGGATCAAACCTTAGCCCCCACTTTGTCAAAGGTTTATCTCTAAAGGATTATATAGGTGTGGCAGTGCATGCGGCCGGAGCCGCATTGGTCACTGATTCTGACACCAGACCACAGCAGTGGTGGCCAGGCACTCGAGTGTAGTGCCTCTCACCCCTAAGTTAGGGTGAGCACCCACAAGCTCCCTGTTCAGTTATCTGCATGTTCTGTTATCATTGGTTTGAGTTTACATCACCCAGTTCTTTACATCATTCTTTGAATATTCATTTCCCTGTTCTTATATGCACAACTTCCAGGAAGTTCCCCTGTATTCGATACCCCATTGGTTCTCTCCCTAAGTCCCTCCTATGCCTTATCCCCATTGGACCTTGAGTTGTAAACCCCGCCTTCCATCAATTCTCCTATAGGTCGGTTCCTTTGTCCCCACCCCTTTTGCTCCCAGCATAAAACCTGTTGTCAGTCCCTTAAGTTCGGCTGTCTGTCCCTGACCCTTGGCGGATTAGAGGTGTTTGTGGATCAGCACACTGAGAGTCCCCTCTCGCCTTCTTTATTTTCACCTGCACACTCCTGCGCTGGGTTGGCGAACGCCCCCTCGGGTGAGGTAGACGGCTCTGCAGCTCGGGAGCACGGAGAATGCCTGACCAGGGTCGTCCCAGCAGGCCTCCAGGCTTCGTTAGCCCCACTGTGTGATATACAGGTGTAATTGAACCTTTATACAACTTGTCCTTCAGGATTAAGGATGTCAAACCTGAAATATTTATGTAAATATAAATATTTATTATGATCGTGATTAAACAAAAATATCTTAATCAGAATTATTTACTGCACAGTATAGGAGCTATAACTACTGATAGGTATAGTACATTCTTTCTAAGTCATATTAAAGCAATTATATTAAAGCAATTGTTTAAAAGCTAGCAAAACCAATTATTAAATAAAGATTGATCTTACTCACCCATACCTACTACTGTGGGCAAATCTCTTTTGCTGAGCCACCTTGAGGGGTGTCTCTACTGAAGCAAGAAATCTTCACCCACACCCCAGGAAGGGGTTTCGTAGACGACCCTGCTGTTAAAAAGTGGGACTTGATACTGTATACTTTATAGTATAAAGTGAATGACTGTCAATCTCACATCTCCAGTCCATTTGTGTCAGCTCAGCAGCTTTAGATAAGTTAATAGCAGTAACACTTGTTTATTCCTTTTTCTGCATATTTTACCAGTTCTACCAGATCTTCACCTCACTATCAAGGTGTTTAACTTTGGGATTGATAGGTCAGACTGGTTTCAGCATTCTTCAACACCAAAAGCAGGATGATACCCCCTTTTCCGTTCATTACTGTTAGATTTGCAAGTAGGGAAGGCATTGTTAGGGTTGGTTTACCCCATTCTAGGCAGAGTATCTGGCTTCAGGTACCCAAGATCAAAATGGGCCTAGAACAAAGACAAATGCTAACAAAATTACTTAGAGAACCATTTTACTGCCACTAGAGTACTGTCTACTGCCCTAGTCAACTGCTTGTCATGTCTATGGCTATGCCTAGAGCCTGATATCTTAGCACAGTTACAAAATCTGAAGGGAAAATTCGATCTCGCCTTAAATTTCCCCTCTATTCAGCTCAGTATTTCAGGGTGTTCTCAAAAATTGGTCTGGAGGGCTAGGGCAGCTCTTTGTCTATAACAGAAACATTCATTGCAGTCTGATCTTGTTCACGTTTCTTGAAACAACTGCTTCACCACTAGCATTCACAACAGCTGGGATATGCAAAACATAAACAATTGCATTGTCAGTGACGTGTCATCATCTAACGTAACAGATGACATCCCAGTTGAGGGAGGGATATTTACATATACAAATAATTTCCAAGATGATTGAAAGGTGGAAGACATAATACTGGAAGAAATCATCATTCTATACAGTTGATTGGAAGACAGTCTTTTTAAAGCTTCTGAACTGGAACTTTGAAAAACAAAGATGATTTATAGAGTACATTCTGACAAGCCAAAAGCAATCAGTATTGAGTAAATCTATAAGATATTTGATAAGACTACTAAGCTAGGCAGACACAGATTTTTAGAAACATAATAAAGTAAATTAGGTTATATTGGCACATTGTATTCCGTTATTAAGTTAAGAGCTACTTAAAATATTTAAAGGAATAGAGTTACAAGCAAAATAATGTATCTGAGGAAAGAGCTTTACATATGAGTTAAGAAGCTTTCTGATTAATGATGCGCACCACAGAAATCTGTTCAAGAACAAAATTGGAATATTAAAGAGAAGTTTACTTGTTCTAGGTAGGAATATATCATATAAACTAATTTTTCAATATTGCATAATGAAACGAAGCATCCACACATTTTGGGAAGACTGAACTGGGGAGGGGGGTTTTTTTCTCTCTGTTTGAATTTCTGTGTTGGAGGAAAATCTTTTTTATCATCCTTTTTCATTCCTTTTCATTCCCCTCCATCCATAACTATTGAAATTTAGAGAAGATGTGCCCCTCTCATCTCTGGCACATTTTTTGTTTGCATGGAATCAACTAAAAGAAAACAGGTTCAGAATGAAACCAGCAACAAAATTTTAAGTTATAGTGGCAAGAAAACTTCATTGGCAACATTTTGGTTTTGACTTAATACAAATTTACTAAGGTAGGAAAGAAAAATCATGTGCTAGTCAATCTGAACTGAGAATGCAATGATGGACATATAAAATTTGTGTTCTAAGAGAGAGCATTCAGCTATATCTAGAAAGTCAAGAGAACACAGAACGATGACATTTCCTTATTTTCCTATTTTTCATAATTAATTTTTAACTACAATCTGTATTTGTAAATACTACTACAAGAGGTGTGTTTTTTAGTATCCTTTTACAATTTCTTACAGAGAAAATATGATTCTTTTCCTAGTCATAGACATCATCTAGACAGCCTTGTGATTCATCAACATGATTGAACTGGTACGTTTTTTCCTGTGGACCTGATGATGGAATCTGATAGCCTTAGCTGGTTGTTACCCTCCCTGTGAACCAGCAAGAGAGGAAATGACTGCAAGAGTTTCTTGACAAGGAAATAAAGCAGATCAAGTTCTGATTATTCTTTACCCTTAGTAAGGCAACCATGAAGCCAGAAGATCAATCTGATGCTATCTAGAATCATTCTGTTGATTAGGACTGTAAAAACACCATAACCCAGAAACAGCATCATGTTCACAGCATCACTGGAGTTGTGTGACAATAATTACATAGAGGAAAGAGCACCACAGAATTTAACTTTTCTTCTTGATAGCTGTTAATTGCCCAAAAGATATTTTTACAACTGGAATATTTTTTGCTAACTTTAAAAATAATAACAGAAGTCATACAATTTTCTTTCCAGTGACATAGAAAGAAATACCTTGCTGAACATAATCAAATTACTTTGCAGAACAAAACTTTCAATTAAGTTCAAATTAAATGGCTCTTCTGGTGTAAGACGTAAAGATTGATCAGACTCTGCTACCCAAGTGCTCATACATGCAGCAAGCTCTTTTCTTGAACTAAGAAAATAAATTTTCATAAACATCACAATTAAATCAGTTCCCTAAAAACCTCCTGCTGATTGCCATCAGACCATCTAATATATGCAGTTTTAGTTAACCCAAGCATATCAGGACCATTCCAGGAGTAGAGAAAAGTGTACTCCAGCAGTCATTGATTTACAGTCATTCTCCTCGAGCGTGATTTTGCCTTTCTGTTCCATCCAAACAGCTGGTATCTAAGTCCATCTGTATCTTGCCCTGGCTCCACATGACAGCCTTCTGTTCAACCCTATGTAAATGACTTCATTTCATGTATACTATTATTATTTTTGTCATAAACCAAGAAAAAATAATAGTGCAAACAAACCATAAAATCTTACCATTTCCTTGCAAACAAGAAAGTTTTTGACCACATTTTCAGCTTTCTACCCAAAATAACAATTGCTTTTGTTTTGGAATGTAGTTAACTTTAGCTTCTATCCTAAGCAAGCCCAGAACTTTTTACAGAAGCCAGCACCAGATTTTTTTTATGGCCTTTACCAGCACCAACTATTCTTTTAGTCTTCTAGCCTTAGAGGACAAGTAGCAGCTAACTAGTCACATCCCTCAAAGCTCACTCTATCTTTCCCGTGCAGTTCATGACAAAACTATGACTAAATTATTTGAGCAAATTTTTATTTTTATGATGGATCTCTGTGACACCCAGACAATTAATATTTCACTGTAACAGCACAAAAACTGAGGACATTTGGTCTGTCAGTGTGTGACATAGCTCTAAATGTCCTTCTGTTTGCACTATGACAAAGTTCTTGACTTGAGACCAGATGCTTCATAATGGGGTAATGAAATATCATTTATTGCAAATACTAACAAGATGATGGTATTGCTGTTCATTGTGTAACGGAGCATTAACTTTTGAAATATTCTAAATCAGACTGGTTCTCTGATGAGTCACATTTTCACATGGAACACAAATGATGATGTATATTCAACATGGAGAAATAAAGAAATCTGTTAGAGATTAACTGGAATTTTATGCTAGGAAGACCAAAACCCTGACAGCATAGTTTGAAATCATATTCTCTTACACTTACCCTTCTCTGGTATTGTCCAGCCTACCGGCATCCTGCTGCACTGTTCTCTGTGGGAGTTGGTGTGGAGAGGGGAGGAAAAGAATGGATATTACGGCTACTTACTTTTTGGTGCTCTCTCTGTTGTTATTTAAAAAAAAACCCATGAGATCCTGCTTTCTCAAAGAAGATGAACAAACATGATATGGTTTCCAATACTAATTTTTCCAAACAGGCCTGTGACTTTAGAAATCTCATCTTTTAACCCCCTCTTGGCACAAATTACTTTCTCTTTTTTCTTCTTTTTTTTTTTTTCCCTTCATATACACATGTAGGAAAACATGGCAACAAATTAAAATTGCTCTTTTATCAGTCCTCAGAAATCATTCTTTCTCACACCCCATAAGAAGCTTTTGTGCCAGCCTATTTTTCCAGCTGTTTTACTCTATGTGCAGTTTCATTGCTCCTCTCATTTAACCTAAATGTAAGATGTGTGGTGCATCTATCACCATTAACAAGAACTGTGATAATTTACAGGCTAAAAAGAGGTCCCCTGTTCAGCCAGCTGAATGTTGTGAGTCCAGGTCAGAATTCCTCCTATAGGAGTGGGAGTAGTAGTTCCAGCTGTGAATTCTTTCGAGAATCTAAAACAGCTATTGAAACTACCAAGTCTCTTCAGCTATGCCTAAACTACAGGACTAGGAAAGCCTCTCAATGCCCACATTTAGCTGTGAGATCCAGTAACATCATGGTTCAAAACACATACACATGCACTAATACATACCTTGCATCACAACCTGATTTCCATGTGAAGAGGAAGATCCATCCAAAAATCATATCATTAAATAATGTTGCCTTTCTGTTATAAACCTCACTTAGTAACACATTTGACAAAAAACACAGCAAAGCATAGAGAGCTTGTCCTGCAGCCTTTGTCTTTACAAGTTAATTTCCACTACTCCTGCTATTTTTTTCTTCTAACAGCATGCCACTTGCAGTTCACTGCTACTATCGTAACAAATATTAATTGTCGTGGATTTTGTTTACATGGATATATGTGGCTGCTTTTAGTATACGGTTGTGAAAATGTACCGGGGTATGTTTCAATTTATATGCAGCAATTAATTGTGTGTAGCATTAATTAAAAAAAAAAAAAAAAAAAAAGAAAAAGAAAAGAAAGACTGCAACAGCAATTTGAAAATTTGAGTATCTTACCTATAACTTGCCAAAGTAACCGTGGCTATAAAAAGGAAGCCAGATACTCCTGAAACTTTTTCAAATTACCACCTGTACTTTCAATAAAAAAACACTGGATATGAAATTAAAAATCTTTTCTACATAGTATCTACTATTGTTTGGTCAGATGTACATGTGATTGCATGAGTGACATCTTGCAAATTGTCTGTGGATTTACATTAAGAGAAAAATGAATAAAGATATAGATATTTTTCAAGATATTCTCAAGGTCAATATATATTTCATACATTCTGACATAGGAAAAATAGAGAACAATACTACATACCATTGTATACTGTATACAGTACTATAAACATACAATAAATTTAATATGAGAAAATCTGTATGCAAAATACTCCTCACAACATCCTATATCTTCACCTCTGCAAGGACACAAGAGAGCAGTAAAACCTACCTGACATTTCACCTGTCAGAGAAAAGCCACCTTAGAGGATTGAAGAAAGGTATTTTCTTTCACTTGAATCCTTCTAAACAGAATTAGATGTAAGGGGCTTAACTGTTTACAGGAGAACCTTATTAGGCTGTCAGAAATGATGTTTTCCTTTCAGTACTCACACTCTAATTGTGGTATTTCAGCAGAGAAGCATTGAATTTTCCTTCTGAAAGCTATTCTATGTTACAAAGAAGGAAGAGAAAGAGGCACCCGAAGGCAAAGGAGAGAAAGGGGTTTACAATCACAGCTGTGAGCCATGGTGGCTTCTGAGGCCATAACTCTGAGTCCATAACTCTGAGTCCATAATGAGCTGAAGCAGCTGCCTCCCAAACAGAAAGGGTGGTAGCCTGTGAAAGGCAAGGTCTTCCCTCTCCTACAGTAATATGAACTCTGGAAGATGCAAGAGCCAGAAATCTATACTTTTTTCTGAATTTGTTCAGAGTGGGACCCCCACAGCATATGTCCGTCGTACCACATCTTACATTCAAACCTCTGTCGTATTATAAGGCATGCCTATTCATCAGCATTTAGCTTCCAGATAAATACTTATTGAATTAATTTTTTAATCAGAATAAACCACAACTTTTAGTCTATTGTTATTCAGAATGTGTGCTTTAAGCATGCCTTTAGGTGTTACCTGGTAGAGATGCTTTATCTAATGGGAGCCTTGATCTAAAACTCTGCCCTTTTCTGAATGCATATTTTCCTCTCTTATTCACATGCATTTTTGTTTTCAAATGTGACAAAATTTTAGTGTGACAGTTTACTCTCCATTATCCACCACATTTCTCAGATTGTGGTCTATTCCCATATTTTCATTTTCCTTCACAACAAATTCTGACATATTCTGACATATTCCACAGTGTGCACCTTTATGGCTGCTGAAGGAGTAGCTACATGTTAAAAAGCTATCCCATACCAACAACTGGCAGCTGGCAGAATGAATAGTGCAGATGATACTTCTATAAAAGAAGGATGCTCAGAACCACTTTTTATCTTCTCCAAGGCTTCTGAAGATAACAATATGCAGGTTAACTGCCATAATTACAGGCCATCATTTTCATTAATAATTGTTTAAGAACTCAGGCTGCTGTCCTCACTCTTCTTACCACAACTTGTCTGTATAAATTTTTTGCTTCTAATAATAATGCTCTTTTGAACCCCTGTCCCTCCCCATGAGGACAACGAGGTAAAGTGACTTCTATACACCCAATGATCTTCACACAGACCACTGCTGTTGTCGCGATACACCCACCTCACTCTAAACACTGATTCAGCTCGTTTCCTTATAATCCTGGAATAAGATGGCCACAAAACCATCCCTGCTCTCCCTCACTTGTCTCATCATCCGCATTGATGAATATCCACATTGGTGAATCACAGGACATGTGCAACATACTTCAGCAATCGGGCAGGAGAGAAGGCAGGAGACAGCACTCTGAAGAGAGTGTGAGGGAGCTCCATAGCTGTAAAAAGGTACACATTTGTACATTTCATTGGAAAGTGAGACTGAGGTAGATGTGCTACTGAATACAGGGCAATTTGGCAACTTTGGTTTTTCTTTTCTAGTGCCCTCAGCACACACCCCAAAATGCATCTATTCATCACCTCTGATTTATGGAGTATTACCATATATAGATAAAGATTAAAAATAGTCTGCAAGTGCTGAGCTGGAAAAAGATTTTGGTTTTTCTGAGCTTTGTGAACATGACTGACTTTCTGAATACAAGATTCTTCAGCATAAGCAGCAAGTGCCCCAATGAAATGAACTTGGTTGCAGTTCATGAATGTTGGTAAGTACATTCAGAGTGGAACTCTCATGACCCAAGAATTCATTCAAAAGTGGTTATAATTTTAAACTAAGTTTAAAAATATTGTACAAAAATTTTCTGTATGACATCATATTAACTGTGACCTTTTAATTTTCTTGATTTCAAGTCCTTTTAATTTTCTTTGTTACATTTTCACATTAGTGCTCTTTTGTTTTATTTTTCCTTCACAAATTGAATTGCCATGCGTTTCTCCCTCTTTTCTTGCCCTTATTATATGTCCTTCCACCTTATATTGCCTGTTCTCATCACCTATTATTTGTCATTGCAGTGCTGCGTGAAAGGTTTTGCAAAAAAAAAAAAAGGTTTTTTTGCAAAAAACTCGGGCTATGCAATTAAGTTTCAGCATTCTTAGAATAACACTTATGTTAGCAGGTGCTTACGTTCCCATCACCTCACTTTGCAATAGTTCAGGTCCTCAGTTTATGTGATGTGAAATATAAAGAAGTAAGCAAAGTTAAGTTGTTTTAATTAAAAATATATTATCTTTACTAAATTTTGTGTACCACAGTATGCCTCACAGACAGTAAGCAGGATAAGTAGTGTCAATCCCACTGTACAATAACAGCAAGTTCCTGCCTCAAAACATTAAAATCTAATTCTATAGAGTTTAAAATGAAAGAACTTACTTTCCAAATATGTGAAGAACAAAAAGCGCGTGAGAGGTTTTATAACCATCTCACTGTCGGATGCTGAGCATAACCCAGACTATTTGAGGAACTTCTCTTAACATAAGTAAAGTTTATGAAATACTGTAGTAAGAATTCAACCTTTCAAAAATATCGATACAGTTGTTTAAATTTCATGGGTTTAGATTTTATTTTCAATTTTAATTCTTGTTTTAAATTTGACATTTCTCTAATACAATAACAAAAAATAACTATAGATAATTAGTTTGATAACACTCTAATTGTATAATGCACCACTTGCTTTGTGTGGTCATGAAGTAATTAAGCATTTCTGAGACAACCTAGCAGACTGGAAACAATCTCTGTTCGAATTACTTCTTGACTGTCAGGACAGTAATTGTCTTCCTTCTTTAAGATTTGCTCAAAATCTAAGAAGTCAGAAATGAACTCAAGGAACTTCTCTCATTTTTCTAAGGATGAAATGACTTCTGATTCATTGCCTATTCTATAACCAATAAATGGCAGTTCACAGCATGAATAAAGGGAGAACCAGGGCCACAAAACTAAATTATTTGACTAGCAGAGAAGTTAATGAATACCTAATAAAAGCCTGAGTGAGCCACTTGAAGTCAAAGACAAGAAGGCAGTAATGGTATTTGCATCCTGTATTATAGGTAGGATTGAAACAGATGAGACAAACAGGTTTACTATCCTGCTTTTTTTGTTCTATACAAACATGATGGTGTGTTTTTCAGCACATATGCATCACATTTAAATTCCACAATTTTCATACAAGAAAGATTCCATAGATTTCTTTTTTATTTTTAAAAATAAAGCATTCTCAGCTTTTATTTCATATAATTTGTATATGCAACACTCATATGCCTTTGATCCCATAAAGTTTTCCCTAAAGCAGTGTTCTTTCACCCCGTGTGCAAGTCAATGCACTGATTCGAGACACTTGATTTTATTAACATTCTTCAGAATAGGGTGACAGGCATCTAACAAAGTTGGCACCCCCTTTAGGAAAGGAAAGCACAGATTTTTACATTAAAAAAGGTAACAAAGAATGATACTAAAACAGATGATTTGTTACTCATGTTTCTATAACAAAATTCTTAATGTGCATGTGGCAATCTTGTTGCAATTCATTATACTATCATTTACATATATAAATTTCCCTGTGAGTGTGTTTTCCAGTCATCTTAGGTAACTTGAGGTTCTATTTTCATCCTATCAACTACCACCAAGTTATTAATTAACCTTATACTCTATTACAGTTTCTGCTTGTATCTTTTTGAACAAGTGGTTGTCAAACAAACAATTTATAGTATTCTGTTCCGGAGACTCTTACTTTCATTCTGTTCCTGGGGACTCCTCATTGCTCCATTGCTCCAGCACCACTTTATGATGGTTTCAATGCTGATTTAGAGTTACTGAGAGTTTGTTGGTTTTTTTTTTTTTCTTCATCTGATGTCAGTAATGTTGAGAATTCCAAGAAATAAATAATTTTATTTAAACTCATCCCAATAGAAAACTTAAAACATGCCATATGGCATCAAAAATTTAAGATACAGAATAAATTTTAGTAGACCCCATTTGTTTTTAATACACTTATTGTCCAGGAATACACTCTCATTTTGGCTTTGTTAGTTTCTCAAATTTCTGCACATAGAAGACCATGCTTTTCTTTGAATTACTAGGTAGCATTTTAAAGAAGCCTAACAAAGAAATCAGCCTCAGACACAGGTCCACAACAGCACTTAGCAGATACTTTGTTTCAATCAAATGTTTATTATTATGCAGTACATGGGACTCAATACATTCTTAAATTAGCAGCTATTGAAATTCTTGTCTGGACTAGAACTAGTGGTAAAAAACAATGTAACAGGTATAACGAAATATGCACAGTAAAGAAAAACTGACAGCAAACTATGGATCATGTAGCCTTGTTAACTGAAGGTATTGTATGGTTTTCAGAAGGCACCATTGTCCCTCTCATATGCATACTTTAAATAAAACAAGTGGTAATAAAAGCTAGAGAAAGATGAAAGAGAAAACCTTAGAGCTCAAAAAGAACACAAACTGTCAAAGTAAGATACTCTGAAGCATCTCATAAGTAGGTTCCCAGGATGCCTTGAAAGACACTATATTAAAATTAAAGCCATTTTTATATCCTAGACATGAAGGTCAATCCTTTCAGTAATATAATTTAGGGATGCAATATCTCTATGTAATAGACTTCAGCAGTTGCTCCTGGGTATACTAGCTTCTGGCATAACATAAAGGTCTGATATGTGTTCAATACTGTCAGGAAATTAGTTCCGGGTTGCAAGAGGAAAGAGGACAAGACTGGTGTGCTCCTCACTGGCTGAAAGTGCACCTGTCTTCTGTCAGATTTTGCAAGTTCACCTGTAGTGCTGCAGCATTGCTTTCAAGATAGTACTCAATCCTGTACACGATGGCTCAGTTGATTCCTCTTTCACCCTACTGTCCTCAGTTTCCTGTGACCCAGTGTCCAGGTATGATTCTGATATTCCTGTAACCAAAGCACCTTTGGGGCTCTCATTCAATTCCTCAGGGAAAACTAAATATGGAACAAATTTAAAAGAACAGAGATCAAACATACCAGCAAAACTGAAGAACAATGAGACCTAATGTCTTCAAAGTTCAAGGTTTTTGATAGAAGGAAAACTTGAGAAATTAAAGGTGATGTAAATTTCACAAATTAATGTAGGAGTTCTGTGATAAAGTTGCAGACATCTTCAGATGGGTTTCTTTTGATCTCTTATTAAGAACAAAAAACTAACAAGATTCTGTTCTTAAAAATAGAATTATAAAAATATTTTCCTGATAACCCATCTGTGTTACAATTATTAAGATAGTAACATTTCACAGTAAAATAGCAGAGTGACAGAGAATAACTGCTTCTGGACTCGATTTTATTTTTCAGTATTTTGCACAGAGATGCTACACACAGATGGAGAGGCTACCCCAGCCTTAGGGAGCTTCAATATCGGAAATGAAGTAATTTCTCTTTACATTCCTTCACGAATAACATGCACAAAGGTACAACAGTTTTCCTCAGCTGGCTCAATCATTATTCTTTTAGAGATTCACAGCCTATTTTTATAAACTGTCAGAAAATTATTCATTTCCCACTCGTGTGCAGTTTTCTTTATTTCCCACCAGCCTACCCTATGCCTTCACTTTTGTATTCTCTTCTAGCTTCTTTTGTTGATCTCCTTTTTATTTTAGATTACTTTTTATAACTCTTCAAAGGCCTCCCTCCCATTGTCCCTTGCTCATACCTTGCTCTGCTGAAAAATCTGCAGCAGCAAGACTTTTTTTGAAAAAGTGACAAGAGGTGCTGCTGATTCAGTGCAGCAAAGACGTATGGCACAATGAGAGCAGTGGGTGGTTTTACAGCTTGTGTCAAAATATGGGCTGGCCTTAGTTTTCTTGTAAATTTGTTTAAATGACTGGGTCTGATTCTTTTTATCAGGAGAAGCCAAGCTAAGAATAAAGTTTTTGCTGGTTTGGGAGAATTTTTACCTGTCTACCGTTCTGCATTTTTCTCATAGAGTTCTTGCAAAATATCCTCTCTCATGAAGTTGAGGATAGCTACATACTATGAGGACTGGCTTCTCCAAACCAAATATTTTTGAAGGGCTTCTTAGCATACATGTGTCGCTCTTTTGGACACGAATAAGGACGCGAGACACAGCTTGTCAGGTCAAAGCAGCCAGGGCAGAGAGGCCAGGAAAGCCCCGACCTCTGCCCTCCGTCGTTTATTTTATATGTTCTTAGAAACCACCGTGGATTGGAGGATGAAGATTTCCTCCTCTCAATCTCACTGGTCAATGGAAATGTCTATCATACAAAGTCCACCTAGCAAAGGAATGCAAAACAATCCAGGCACGGTTAGCAAAACATGAGCATGTTTACAGAAAGTGCGTGAGAAACTATTCACAGAGATTGCAAGCTGAAGAACTGCAAAATGCAGGGCGACATACATGGATTTGTTACTGTTTTACAGAACAGTCCGATAACGAGTGAGTTCCAGTAGTGCTGAATAGGGAATGGCCACTTTGAAAGAAAAAAAACCAAAACAACAATGCCATAAGTGAAAAAAATCATAATGGGTTGGGGCTTTTGGAATGACATTGCAGCAGAAACTGCATGTGAGCACTGCACTATTCCTTCACAGAGTAAATTCACACATAACAGCTTTTTTGGGCAATGTATTCTATCACTCATATGCACATTGTTACATCCCACTAGCTGTAATTGCAACTACGTTTAGACTCTTTTACCCCTCAGCAGGCCATCTTCCTTTTTTTCTGGAAGAGTTCTGGGGAAGAACAGAGAAGGACAGTAGAAAGATCTTTCTCTTATCCATTCAGCCCCTGTATCTATATGTTGAGAAATTGGAAAGGAATAAAGGAAACAAAATCATCACATTTCTGGGCTCAGAATTCAACATTACTAATTATTTAAACAGAAGGACTACCTATGGAGAATATTTATCTGAATTGGAGAATTCTTGAAGGGTTTTGAACAGTCCAGTAGGAGATGCACCTACTGGGAGAAAATCCTCTAGGTCCTGAATACATGCAAAAGATTTTTAGGCATAAAATCTTCAGTTAATATAAATACCAAGTTCTGAGCTAATCTCTTCTTCAACTATGTTAAACCTCAGAAGAACCACAAAAAATGTGTCAGAGAGTTACAATTCACCACAGACAAGTCACTGGGCATGACTGTGATTTTTCGCCTTCCTAATTCAGGAGACAAATTTGTGATGAAAGAGCATTATCCTAGATAGTTCTGTTTCCCAGTGGGTGAGTAGGGGCATTTCGACTGTCCTCAAGGTTTAGGTGATATACATTGTGTAAAATACCTTCCTGATATGAGCAATGTTTCTTTTCACCTTGGTTTACATCAGGTAGGAAGCAGTTTAAGGGATCGTTATATAAGGTCACATTTTTAATAAAAGTGTCCAAACAGAGTTTTATTAGCCTGACTAGGAAAGTTCTCTTATGTAAACAAAACTCACTCAGTGCCTTTCTGTCACCTTCTTGGCCAGCAGCACTTTGAAAACAAAGCAGAAACGAACAGAAGTCACATATGAGCTTCGTTCTCTCATAATCTATGATTACATTTCATGGTCTGAGTGCAAAAGTTCATATGAGACTTCCTGTCTGACCCTATTTCAATTTTCAAAAATATTGGGTTTTATACAATTTTTTTTCATATAGAGGATGAATTGTCTGTCCTGTGTATAATGACTGTTGTTTCGGGAATTTTCTAATGCCTGCTCTCTAACACTGTTACTATAATAATCCTACTTTGATCTTGGCTGCACTGTAGGAAGCTGAAAATCAGAAGCTGAAATCTGGCCCTAAGGAAGTATGTCATTTATTATGAGCAGGATCAGCATCAGATCCTGCTTCGCCAGTCCTTTTTTAACTTGGTCAGAAGTATGATGAAAGAAAACAAAACCAGCTTGTTTTAGGCTCTCTCTTAATTCTTAGTGTTTATAGTATCTTTTCTCCTTACCAGTGATGAGCCATTATCATGTGAAATTCACAGTGTATAAATATCAATATAAATATATTTTCATGGTTTCAAATAACCTCATTAGTCTAGCAGCTTAGTTACAAATAACAGTTCTAATCCTCATAGGATCAATCTAATTGTTTACTTCCAAGGAGGTTAATGACCATAACTCATCAAAACGTCTTCTTTTCACAATAATAAGAAGTATGAAAAAGGTATTTAATTATTTTAAATTCAGAATGTGTTTTACCCCCTTCCTTTCATTGTGTTTGTTGCATGTATATGTGGGTGGGCTTTTTTTCTTGCTATTTATTAAATTACTTAGTTTAGAACATCCTATATCTACTTTTTGTTCTATATAAAAGCTAACAAGTGGAGATTTTAAACAAGCAAGATGTTTTTAATGATTGGTTATTTAAGTCTGTGGGTGAAAGATCTCCAGTTTAAAAGTACCAATACCAAGAAGATAAAGTGATTATCTCAGATTCATTTTGAGACTTAGATATCTAAATCGGAGAGCAAAAAAAAAGGAGATCCAAGTTATTGAAGCAAGGCTTGAGAAAGGGAAGAGGCTGAAGAAGAAAAGGAGAAGAAAAGAAGAACTGGCTAAAAATAAAAGAGAATAGAAAACAAAATATTCTGAAACATTCATCTTTGTTACTTCTTTGTAGCATAGCAAGATAAGGCATAAAAGGTGAGAACACAAAGTGAAACACATTGGCTGAAAGAGAATCTGGTTTTATTATGCAAGTCTTAATTGATCACATTAAACTGTATTTCAGTGGGACCTTCACTTTGTGCCTTCAAAGTGTCTTGTCCTGCCAGAACACTTGCCACTCAAAAGAGGCCAATCTAGTGTTCATTTAGCTCCTCATGTAGTTACTGTACTCTTTGTAGTTATGATAATGCTGCTAAAAAGGGTTTAATGTTTACTGTTATTGTTTAAGTATAAAATAAGGTTTCTATTTATTTTCTCTCTCAACATCGATGGAAAGGTCTCACACTCATGTCAGAGATGTTTCATACACCTATTCTCACTTAAGTGCTTTTGAGAATCTGCCATTTCAAGGAATAACTCCTTGGTCCTTGCACAGAAACACTGTACCATAAAGTTAAAATATACCAATGTACTGTCATCACCAATCAGTTGCTGTTAAAACCTGAATCTTACTAGATGTCTTACTGTGATTTGACCTTTTTTAAGAAAAATCTCTTTTTTTGGAAGTTCCTCTGAATAATTTTAATAAATAACTTAAGTATTGCTGAAGTAAATAATGCAGCTTTAACATGAGAACTGCTACCCATTATAATATAGGTAACAGGAAAACAGTTCAGTAGGGAAAAAGTTCCCTGCTTGATTTTACCACTTTGTGATAACCCAGCTCCCCAATTTTCCCAGTGTCTACAGTACAACTTTGATGATCTCCCTAGTCTTTCCAAGTAGCAATAAACCAGCAAGCAACTCTGAATGAAGCTCTGGGGATTCTGAGTATTTTAATTCATTTTCTTCTTTTCAAATACATTTTGTTCTGACAATGGGCCACACAAAGTGTGAGAACATCTATCTCCCTCCTGAAGTGTAACAAGTAGCTAAGAAATCAGCATTTTGTTCTGTTATTTCTGTCTCTGTCAGTCAATGAGAACACCAAAATAGAGTCAATTAAGCACATCAAAACAGCAAGTGTAAACATGTGGGAACATTTCCTTTTGATTACTTTTTCTTTCGCACACTGCTGTTCTTTCCTGACATTTATGCTATGCTATGTATTACTCCACAGAACAATTATTTTGCAAATGTATCTTCCATCAGATTCCTGTTATAGCTTTTGTTATTACATACCCTTAAAAATTGTCTTAATTTCTTAATTGCATTTTTTCTAATTTTCTCTTACAAAACACCTTAGCTGAACTTTCTAATTGCACAGTTTTAGGAAAAATCAAGATGAAATTTAATAAAATCTTGTTGCATAATCTTATATATTTATTCCCCTCTTCACTAGGGGCTGGAATTTAAATATGATAACACTTTCTGCTCCAATATTCAGTGATGCCAGGAAAAACATAAGACTGGCAAAAAACCTAAAAACCCTGTTACTAATCTTAACAGCAATCAAAGAATTTGATTGCAAAAAATGCTAATTTTAGTAGTGCTGCCAAAACTAATATGATATGAATGTACTTAGTAATGGACTCTATTATACACTTTGTATTCCAGTAATATTCTTTATTAGAATGTATCACTTGTCTAGGATCATACCTTAAAAACTAGTGGTTTGCTAATATGTTGCTTAGTTTAGGAAGAATTGCATTTTCAGGGGACAGATATCCAGAAATGCTATCTGCTTCCTCTTTTTACTAAAAATTAGCATGATCAGTGCTAGTTTCTTCAGTAGACAGAAGTTTAAATTAATGTAGCATGGCATATTGTCACCTTGGTAATCTTCAAAATATAGAAGTGGGTTTGAGAAGAAGTAAACAAAATGAGTATTTCCATTGGAACAGGGAAATATCCACAGGAGAAACCTCAAGGGATCTCCAAGGTTTAATCTTACAGCATTACATTGACAGGCACATATTAAAGAATCTATTTCTCGACAAAATGCTTTTCATTGCCTAGCCAGGTTGTGTTTGTACACGCACTTGTGTTGTTTCCAATGAAAACGAAATATACCATGACTTTGGAAATGAGAAACAGAAGTGACTTCAGCCCTGTAATTTTCTTATAGTTTTTGATGCAAGCTTTTCAGTGCAAGGACTTTTTCTCATCCAGTGTGCCTTGTACTTCAGCTCACTTTTTATGGAAGGTCATGGCATGAGATGACTTGGGTTTATTATCTGAAGCTGTGAATTCATACAATGGGAAGAAAGTAGTTTCATTACCATATCCATAAGAATCCATGGAATGCCATTATATAGAGAATTCTCTTATGAGAACATTCTATATGTAAGGATATAGTCCTTATGAAAGATTTTTTTTGTTAAAAGATACATTTTACA
Source organism: Edolisoma coerulescens (assembly GCA_013397115.1). NCBI lineage: Eukaryota > Metazoa > Chordata > Aves > Passeriformes > Campephagidae > Edolisoma > Edolisoma coerulescens. The sequence continues at coordinate 1,059,741 of VWZW01003471.1, forward strand.
ACAGTGTTGTATAGTACAGGGAGAAAAACCCAAAAAATCAAACACAGGCTATTGGAAGAATCTCTAGATTAAATCATTCGAGCCAGGATCAGGACTAAACCAGACTCTTTGTACTGGGGTTAAAGCATCTCCCTTTGCTTCCAATTTATCTGCTCTTCGTGAGTGAGAATGGGAAAATTATTTTTTCAGCTTTGCTTCTCAGGTTTCTATGTAGACTCAGCTAATAATTGTGACAGCGCAAAGATGAACAAATATTTTGGTATACGTAATTTGAGCAAGATGATAAAAAAATAGAAGGTAAAACAAAGCAATATAGTTATTTTAGTCAAGACAAAAAAATATCCAGTATCTTTGGATGTTTTACAGTAGAAATAGAAAGAGAAATACATGGGGCAATCCTGGGGGCTCTCACTCCATTAAAAAATAAAAAATAAAAAAAAAATTAAAAAAAAAAGAATCGAAATGATCAAAGTCTACAGTAAAGTTCAAAAGATGAGTCAGGAGAGAAAAAAAAATATTTCAGGAAACTGACCTCATTTTCCAAGAGAAGCAGTAAAATAAGTGGTTCTACTCCAAATTCTAGAACAGTACTGAAAAACATCCCTCAATGATTAACATTGATATGACTAATGCTCTGAGCTAGATGACTGATGCAAACAGCTTTCTGCAAATATTTTGATAAACTTTAAAACTAATTTACAGTTTATTTATGTTTGCTTTTCTTTTTTTTTCTTTCTCCATTAGCATTCCAGAAAAGGCACTTCAATTTTCAAAATATGATAGGAAGACACAAGTGCTACAAAAAAATAGTAATAATAGCTCCTTCATCATAACGCAGTAGAATCTACAAGTTTTTTTCCCCATGGAAAGTCATCCTCCCCACATTATTCAAACCAAATAATTAATCATTATATAAGATGAAGAAAATAAGTGAATGTAGAGACCTAGGCTAGAAAAATGCAGCCAGTCTAAAAAGCTTTACAGAACAGAAAAAAAGATTAAGAGAACTTTAGACTGCTCTTATTGCTGTCAACCATGAACCAAAGGCACACATGAAGGAGGAGCAGGGAGTATTTTCCACAGAGTAAGAACTAGAAAACAACCAAAGTACAAAAGAAAAACAAATTTAAAAACCTGAAATGTTCACTATCCACCCTTTCTTTTAAAGTCCAGTGTTTGAAGAGGTGCTAGGCTTTGGTACTCTACTTTCACCTGGATCAGAGCCACTGTGCACCAAAGAAACTGGATGCTCCAATGAATTCCCTTGGATTTACACCACATGATTGTCTGCACTATCAAGACAGCAACTTGGTAAGTCCAGGGCATCTGTACTGGGCCTTTGATTCCTGGATATAAATGAAGTATTGTGTTATTAATGAAGACTGTGACGATTCCTTTCTTATTAGAAATGCTAAGGTCCAAAAATGAAAAAAGATGGATATACTTGGGGTGCAAGTTGTAAAAAGGAGTTATTCCCCATCTCTCTACTTCCAGGTGAATTTTATTTTATGCAACACAATGTAATAATAATTTTTTTTAAATCAAATCAAACTATCAGGATTAGGTTATCAGGCATCAAGACAGGTATAAATAATCTATAACTAGTTCAGAGATTTCTCATGTGATTTACACAGACCAGAATTTGTAACAGACTAGAATTTGGCTCTCAGAGAAAAACCATCTCAGTCAAGACTGTTAATGAAGACAGCACATGAGTCAAAAGGCAAAATTCAGGAACTCATGGCAGAGTCTTTATGACATCTAAGCTTTGAGGAAGGTTACAGGGAGGTATTTGGCATGATAAGTCAAATCACTTGTGGATTTATTGTTGCAGAGATCTAGATTTCCTAACAAGCAGAAGACATCTTAGTTTAATCATGTTGATACCTGCACACACACGCATACAAACACACATGAACCCAAACACAGAGAGAAGGTAAAAGAGCAGGTCTGGAAAGTTAAGAAAAAATTTCAGGCACTTCAAATTTAAGAAGTTAAATCAGAAATTTAATCAGAAAATATATATATTTTTATGGACAGTTTTGGAGACTACAGCAATTATTTAAAATATTAAGCTACTTATCATACTTACTAATCAAGAGTCGTTCATAGCCCTTGCGATAAGTGGAGAACAGACTCAGATGGTAAAAAAACTTCTTCTACTTCTTCTTTAAAATCAGAGTTCCTTAAAGCTGTCAGATGATGAATATAAACAGGATGTCAGAGTAAGTGATTTTATGTTTGGGGTTTTTTTGTGTTTATCTATTTATTTCTTTATTTAATGTCCACCTGTTCCAAAATATTGCCAACCCGTGTCTCCTACTGTTGCACATCCTTATCATTCTCTTTCTACCCCCACAAAAATGGTGGGTTTTGCACTCCTGAGCTCTGAAGAGCAACCAAAGGTTTTACTCAGGGAAAAATTTTGTGAAAATGGGAATTTTTTTGTGGAAAGTTTGTAATTTAGTTTGAATACTAAGGTTAATTCTTGTGGTATGGTTTTTCATAGTCCTAAGAAAAATTCCTACCAGCCTTCCTGATGCTCGTATTTCCTACAGCTAAATTTAGGTGGAGACTTGGATAATTTTGTAGGAGTTTTTGTAGGTGTTCTGTACATAGATTGTAGCTAGCTCCATTTCTCTGTATTTTTTCTTTATCATCTTTATCATCTGTTGTCATATGAAAACCTAGAGAGTTTGTATACTAAACCTTTTAAAAAAATTACCCTTGTAAATTTTTTTCAGGAAGAAGATTGAAATGTCACATAAATTCTTACTCACTGTATAGAAAGATCAAACTTCCACATGGCTAGAAGACATTGATATTACATAAGTTTAAAAGCTTTGCTAGCACTAGGCAAGATAGGAAGTGAAATGTCCACGTTTTTCTCCCAAAAAGTGGACATTTAAGAAGACAATTACCATTACAAATGTTGGGGTTTTTAGTAGTGGTAGGCAGAAGAAAATCTGGAAACCATTAAAGGAGGTTTTAAAGGAGAAAAAAATGCTCATCTGGAAACATCAAAACAATTTTATATAAACTTTCCAACATTTCATTTGAAAGTTATATTTTCTCCACTGTAATTTTTTTATTCATTTGCTAACAGATTTTACATACTTACTATGGCAACTAGAAAAAAATTATGAAGTTGACTGAAAAAGTAGCATTGTTTTTTGGATTTTTTTTTCACTTTGTCAGAAACAATACTAAAAATAGTTTAGTTCCATTTGAACTAATTTCTACCTAGTTTTGCAATTCAACAACCAACCTGAAAGACAACCATTATTCTTCCAGGTTTACTGGTTTACTTTGAACCTCAGGAACAAGATAATAAACTAAAGGTTTTTTAGATGGTTCAGCATTAAAAACAGCAAAAGCATGTTGTGAGTTACATTTTAAAAAACGTAAGTATTGAAGAGGTATTGCTTAATATTCAGGGTTAATAAAGGAGTAATTATGTTGCAGCTCCAACCTTACTTCAAATGCTCTCATTATAGATAACAATGGGGGGTTTGCACCAGTAAAGACTGAGTCAAAACTATGGGAAAGAGACTAGAGGAAATGGAAGTCCTTTTAATGTATTTATGGGTACTCCAGTAGCTACCATTAGAAATACTCACATTTTGATGGTTTCTTTATGTTTGCCATGCACATATTTTACATGTTGAGATACAGAACTATTGTAATTTCTATATTTTCAGCATCCTTTGGAGACACAATTCTGAAATATTGAACTACTTAAAAGACAAAATGGGTTGCAAAATCAAGATTCATTAGCAGGCATGTGCCTTTTATATCAAAATGTTGTATCAAATTAGACTTCATGTTTAGAATATGTGGTATACAATCATCAAGTTGGGAAGGGTGGGCAGGTAATGGTGACTGTCAACAGCTCCAGAAGAAGAAAAAGATATTTTCCCTTTGAAAACTTAAGTCAATAGCAAACTATCATTTTCTTGCAAAAAATTCTAGCTCTGTTTTTTACTGCTTTCTTAATCATAAGTAATTTTGTAATTACTAATACAAGTCAGGTTGTGTACTGTGTTCCACGGTCATATCAGCAACATTTCTAATTTAAAATTCATAATAAAGGATTGAGAAGACAGAAATGAGACGGAAGAAGTAAGAGTGCTTTCTGTTCCAATTGTGTGATACCAATAATAAAAATAATGACTGTTATTATTACTGTTATTCGTCAGGATATATGTTTGCTTTTATTTGAGAAGATTTGGCTTCCTCCAGTGATGAAATATGGCTTTATCCGGGGGAAAAAATGATCCTCATTCATACAGGAAATAGACAACTTTTTCACAATATTTTTTTAGAAATGAGCTGTTACATAAAAACCCAGTTAGAAAGGTAGCATAATTGGAAAGTCAGGCCTCCTTCAGATTTTTGATATTAATCCTTGAATATCCATCAGAAGCCTTTATTGAGAATTTATTTCACAGTGAAGTTTACTTATACAGTGTTCAGTGTAAAGTCACAGTCTGATAAACAATATAGCTACATATTCAGATTAAGTACAAGTTATTTTGTCAGTTCTATATGATGAGCAGCTCTCCCACAAATTCCTCAGACTACATCTATTCTTTTATGTATTGCCAGCTCTTGGTGTTTCTTAACATTACTCTTCTCTCTTCTGTGAAGTTCTTCACATATGTTACAGTGTTTTGTGAAAATATAACAGAACTAGCTCAACATTACCTCAAAGTAGCAAGCAGAAAAAAAATTGATGTTATAATCACTGAAACCGCACAAACAAAATTCCATGGATCTCTCTGGAAGCATATCAGTCCATATTTATGACTTCTGGTTTATTATTAAGTCTCAGGAAAGAATTTACATCTTGAATTATGTGTATAATCTTGATGGAAGGTAGAAGTATCAGTAAGAGAGAAGTAACTATACAAAGGAAAGGGGAAGAAAACTTCTGGGGTGGCAAAACCAGAGAGTGGTGGTGCTACATTGAGTTGGTGGCTGATCACTAGTGGGGTTCCTCAGGGCTCAGGATTTGGGCTGGCTTAATATCTCTGTCGATGACCTGGATGAGGAGATTGAGTGCACCCTCAGTCCGTTTGCAGACAACGGTTGGGTGGGAGTGTTAATCTGCTGGAGGGTAGGAAGGTTCTGTAGAGGGATCTGGACAGGCTGCATTCATGGGCTGAGGACATGGTATGAGGCTCAACAAGGCCAAATGCTGCATCCTGCACTTGAATCAGAACAACCCCAGGCACTGCTACAGACTGGAGGAAAAGTGGATGGAAAAGTGCCCAATGGAAAAGGACCTGAGGGTGCTGGTCAAGAGTGGCTGAACATGAGCCAGCATGTGCACAGGTGGCCAAGAAGGCCAAGGGCATCCTGGCCTGTATCAGCAACTGTGTGGCCAGCAGGACTAGAGAAATGATCCTTCCTCTGTACTTAGCACTGGTGAGGCCAGACCTCGAGTTCTGTGTCCAGTTCTGGGCCCCCCAGTTTGGAGAGGACAGTGAGGCACTGGAGTGTGTCCACAGAAGGGCAATGGAGCTGGTGAAGGGTCTGGAGCCTAAGTCTGATGCAGAGCAGCTGAGGGAGGTGGGGATGTTTAGCCTGAGGAAAAGGAGGCTCACGTGTGAGTTTAGCACTTTCTACAACTGCCTGCGAGGAGGTTGTAGCCAGGTGGGGTTCAGCCTCTTTTCCCAGATAACCAGTGACAGAATGAGAGGGCTTAGAGACAAGCTGCACTAGAAGAGGTTCAAGTTGGACATCAGGAAGGATTTTTTTACTGAACGTGTGGCTAAGCATTGGAATGGGTTGCCCAGAGTGGTGGTGTAGTCACCATCCTTGGAAGTGTTAAAGAAACAACTGGATGCAGCATGTGGTGCTATGGTTTCGTTGGCATGGTGGTGTTGGGTCAATGGTTGAATTTGATGATCTTGGAAGTCTTTTCCAGCCTCAATGATAAAAGGAAAAGGTGCATGTGTGGTGAAATATATCAAAATACCTGCCAAAAAAAAGTAAAAGAGAAAAGTCAGCGAGATATAATTTGATAAATTGTTGAGCATCACATCTGTGGTAATGAAGAGGGAGGACAGCTATTGTGAAACATGATATCAAGTAAAAATGAGAAGAAAGATGAGAAAATATGTAGATTTTATTGTGCTTTAAATCAATTTATACAGCTTCATTTTACTTGTCTTTTAAAAATTGCAGCCCCTTCCTGCTTTTTGAATTTGTAAATTCCATCTTGTCTGAATTTATTTTCAATACTTAATATAACTAATTCACTGATTGTAACATCTTCATTGTTGTATACAACCTGATAGGACACAGAGGCTTCTACAGAGAGGATCACAGTGAAACAAATTTCTTTTCTGCCAGTACCAACAAGAGGGTAAGTAGGCACTTGTACAGTAATAAATCTAGGTAGATAGTAAATCTACTTGCTCTGTGACACTACCTTCACCCTCAAGTAAAGCCAGCCCCCTAACAAATATTGTGAAATGAACCTGATTTCTGCTGCATATTAGAGTCAAAAGAAAAAAAACTCTCAGATTTCTTTTCACCAAGAGAGTTAAAAATACTCAAGGTGTAGAAGGTGCACGTGGTCATAGCTCTTAAATTTTATTTTAGGAAGCAAAAAAAAAAAAAGAAAAAGAATTATTTTGGAAGCAAAAGTTAAAATCCACATTTAATGGACACTGTAATTAGTGTAGAGCATTTAAGAGGAATATAAATACTAGGCATGAATTTCCATATGGAGGAGGGCTTGTTAAACACAAGCCAATTCCATCCATACTTGACCTTCTTTGTTTACTTAAAGAAACCAAGGCTAGAAGATGGTTTTGCCATCCCTACACAAAATATTCAAAACTACAAATTAATCTTAAAACTCAAAGCATGTATTCTGTTTCAGGAATGTACACCAAATATGTCATTTAAATAGTAATGAAATCAAGTTTTCGTATACCAGATGTTTTGTGACGTTTTCTGGTTGAATTCTTTAGACTGACGACTCTGAAAGTTAATTAGCTTGCTGGTTTTTTGTTCTTCTCCAAATTAATAAGTACCTACAGTGTGAAAAAGTGTAATGGCAAAGGAAACTGTTTACCCATATAATTTAAAAATAAATGTTAAAAAAAAAAATTGCATGCTCTTATGGGCATTCCCAAGCATTCTCAAGTTTTTATTGAGCATAATAAAGTTTGTTGAACAGCAACTATTGAGGCAGAAATTATCCTGTGCAATCCTCTAATTTATTTATTTTTTTTATTCATTATGGAGTCTTTCAGAGTTACATTGAAGAAGGAAGAAAGAAATAGCAGTATTTCTTTAAATATAAACATAAAGAAGCAGGGTGCTTACACTATTCAGTTTATCTGCTTCCTGCTTCCTACCTGATGCAGGAAAAAACAGCTCTTCCAACATGAAAGTTAGCTTGCTACTGTACATTAAACTACATTTGCATTTTTTGCTCCATTGAGTGGCAGCTATGATAGTTCTTTAAATATTGATTTCAGACTTCATTTCTCCTGGACATAACAGTAGGGTTAAATCTTTTTATTTTTAAAGTTTGGGTTAATGATTAATTTTTTAAAGATATAAAAATTGAAAATGTTAGGAAAGATTTGAATGATTTCTGAATATGTTTTTAACAGATGTCATATTAACAATGTCTCTGGCCTAATCCTGGGGAAAATCCTTTCAATTAGCAAAGATTTTGAAAACAGTTGATCGCATCTCTGAAGCTCACTTTTGAAATTTCATTACTGCTAATAAAAAGTGCTTTTCACATTTTGAAAATGTTTAACTTTGCTAAAGAGCCCATGAAGTGGTTGGCAAGGACATGATTTCAAAATGCAAACACTCCAAATATAAAAAGAGCCAGAGATTTCAGCTGATCTAAAATTTTAAAGTCCATTGTCACTAGTAAGTGGTTTGTTAGTTTGTTTTTTAATTACATGATTTATTCTCCAAAAACTTCATTTAAAGAAAAGTCTGAACACTAATAATCTGATGGCCATTGATACTTCCACTGACAGACTTGCATGAGTTCACTGAAGTTCCAGAAAGATTTCTCACCCATGCAACTGAATGCAGAATCAAGTTGGTAAGTTTTTTTATTACACTGCATTTAAATGCAAATTACTCTATTTCATCTTGAATAAAATCACTTTTAAATGGACTGCAGTACTTTAGAGCTACTATCTATAATATTAACTATACTGGGAAAGGATGCATTTGACATTCATTAAATTGTGTTACACTGTCATTTGAATGGACATTTTAAGTATTCACTATATAAAATCAAATGTAATGAAACAGTGCTTAGATGCCAAAGATATGTAATGTCATTCTTCAGACTATCTCTGTATCCAGTGAGAACTAAAATTCAATTTTGAATGGTATTAGCCATTAAAATGTAGACTTTCCTCTGTGGAAGAGTGGAAGTTTTACTACTTTGCCAAGAAGAACTAGATTCCACTGATCCCACATATGTCCATACAGTCTGCTGAAGTTGACTAAAATATGTCTTCCCTTGGGACTCAGCTATTCATGAGATTTCTGCGCTCAAAAAAACAGAGGGAAAACTCATGTCTGTCAATCGAGGTACAGGTTTGGACTATTGTTAAAAGTTGTCATTGTGGTCATCTTAATGTCTAAGTAGCATAATAATAATAATACCTGTCTTAAACTGAAAGATCAGTTTTCTCGTGATTAATAAAAAATAGTACCACATAAAGAAAATTGCAAATAGAGTTGTTATCTTATTCATTTAAAGGAAAAACACAATAACAAGAGAAAAACTTATGGATATAGGTCTAAGAAAGAATAACATTGGTAATTTATCTGCCAGAAGTAGAAACACTAAAATTAAATGGATTATGCCCAAAAGTTATCAGAGTTTTTTAACTAACAATTATCAACTATCTCCAGGAAAACAGGGCCCCATAACATGTAACCATTACTTGTGAAGACAAACACCATAATTCCAAACTTTCCTGTCTACTTCCCTCTTCCTCACACTTTATATACCGAGCATGAGGTCATATGGTCTGGAATATCCCTTTGGTCAGTTTGGGTCACCTGTCCCGGCTGTGTCTCCTCCCAGCCTCCTACACACCCCCAGCTTCCTCACCATTGTAGCAGTACAGAAAGCAGAAAAGGCCTTGGCTCTGTGTAAGCCCTGCCCAGCAATAATGAAAACATCTCTGTTTTATCAGCCCTGTGTTGAGCACAAATCAAAAACACAGCCCTGTACCAGCCACTGTGAAGAATACTAACTCTACCCCAGCAAAAAACAGCATTCCATGGTGGTTTGGACCAGCAAAAACCAGAAGTGAATTAATTCCTTGTTTTGCTTTGCTTGTGTGCGGAGCTATTGCTTTCCCTGTTAAACTGTCTTTATCTCAACACACAAGTTTTCTGTCTTCTACTCTCTGATTCTTTCCCCCATCTCAGCAGAACAGAGTGAGTGAGAAGCTGCATGGGGCTCAGCTGCCAGCAGAGATTAAACCACGATCATAGTGAACTTAAAACATTCAATTTTCACTTTCATCTGGAACTAAGAGAAATTTTGAAATCTGTTGTGAAAAAGAGTCTGTACTCTGCAAATTGCTTGTTGCCACATGGTCAATAAGACTAAGCGTAATTTTCACTCTTCCAGATTCAAATATTTGATTATTTCTCTTTCAAATATTTCCTGCCAGCTCCTGTGAATGGCGCTTTTTCTAACCTCTATCAGAGATTTTGCAAATGTATTTTTTCATGTGCATAAGAGGGAAATAACAGCAAGTAAAGATGGAAAATTATGACAACCTAAACTGTAGCAGCTTTAATAACACCTTTGCATTTTAAGTTTTTCCTTGGTCAAAGATGTTATCCAGAAACACACCTCAGCTCAGGGACACAGTTCCTGTTATCAAAGTAAAGAAATAGCTTCAGTCAAACCTATGACAGGCAGCTACAGTGTCAGAAAGGAGAAACAGGCAGTTTTCTTTCAAAGGCTAAGTAAACCCAGATGTCTAAGGGTGGTAGCCTTTGGGATTGCAAAACCTACCATTGCTTCCCACCAAGGCAACATGAGAGCTCACCTGCACAAAAGGTCTGTTGGGACTCTTATCTTTTCCTCCAAGTAACAGATAAAGATTGGGCATCATGCTCAGCAGCTCTGGTTGAGTAGAGCATTAACTTTCACTACACATGATGATGCCTTTATTTTCCTCAGGCCTCTAGGGCTCTGATGCACATCTTCTTTATGTAAGTTAACAGTGAACTTCCTTCACTCAAAAACAGACCCCCATTTCACTCAGGGCATCTGTGGTCACTGCCTTTGAGGGCTCTCTCGGTGTCTGCTGAATGCTGGTTTGGGAATATTGCCATATTATCTTTCTGTGTTGGCTTGTGAGGGCTACTTTTGTTAAATCCTTCTATGCAGCACTAAAATTCCACCTATAGGTGGTGTCACTGCTGTCCACCACCTCCCACTCTCCTCCCCTAGAATTCCTCCACAAGTAAGAATAACTTCAAAACAAACTCAGCCAATTCAGGTTATTCTGTCCGTTCTCATTACAATTTGATCTGACAAAATATGTATGCATACATCTGAGCTGTTGGATGAGGTTCTCCCACAAGGCATTGAACTCTTTAGACATGATTCACCACATAATGAGGTAGACAGATAAAATAGGTCAGATGAATCTGGCACTAAAATGTCTATTTTTCTGCAGAGACAAAAGAACTTTTAGGTAACAACTGGCAACCTAATATTAGTAAACAGGAATTCTACCTTTCTGTTTACATTAAGTTTTTCTTTTTATTATGATCTCTGTCCCATTAATGTCTAAAATGTGTGAAACATGCTCACATCTCCCCAAAAGACTGCAGTGTAGCTTGTTTTGTAATTAAATCAGTTATGCTGCTATGCATAAAGACACACATGAAACTACTGTGCTCCTCTAAGTCCTTGGGCCTACATGCCAGAAAGAATAAAACATCTAATGTCAAAACTACTTAAGTGGGTATTGTACAATCCTCCCACACAAAGCACCATTCAGCAGGGATTTTTCATTTTCCTCCCGAAAAAGGTGCTATTGTAAGTTGTTAAAAAAAACCCAACACAACCCAAACCAAACAAACGAAACCACAAACAAACAACAATAAAAACAACAAAACTCCCACAGGTAATTCAGATCAATTGATTATTAAATCATTGCAATATTCTTTCTATGGCCTTACAAGTCATGTTAGAAGTTTCTGACTTCATAAAAATAAGCAGAAGCCTGCAGAGTACATGGGGAATGCACACTTCTTTTTTTTTAAATTATTTTTGTTTTCTTTTAATTTTTGAAAGTTATAAACGGTGATAATTCATTTAGAGATCCTTGGTTACTGAATATTTTATTATGGCACATTCAGATTTCAAAAATCCTATGAATCATGTATGGAAGATAGTAAGAAATCACTCTGGAAGTTAAGTGTAAAATTTAAGTGGCGTTGTTTGAGTTCTATTCATATACAGTGTCAGCAGAAAATCTCAGCCCTTGTCACTGGTGGAAAATGTTACCAGAATAGAAGTTTCACTGCTTTTTAATTAAATAACTTCTTTTCCTAAATTTTTTATGTTCCATTTGAATAGCACACTGTAGTTGTGTCCAGGATGTGTTTCTACAGTGCCTAGTAATGATGTCTCTGTTGCTTTGTAACCATTGCTAATGACTTGTGGGGGTTTTGGTGGTTGGTTGGTTTGTTTGTTTGTTTGTTTGTTTTGCATCATTCAGCTGAGTATTGTATGTGACCGGCATACGCATAACTGGAAATTTGACAGAAAATCTGCCATGTGACTAAGCTATGATCACTGCAAATAAAAAAAAAAAAAAAATTGCCTGCTTGCTTAGCTTGTTCCATTTATTTCTGCAGAATGAAAGTCATAGTATGCATTATTACTGTACTTAAGTGCAAGGAAAAGAAACTCTGTACTATGCTCTTGTTAAATGTCCATTTAGATGTTACAGTTAGGACGTAGAATGTAACAGTCCTTATTAAAGCACTCTTTGAGTTTTATACAATAAAAAAAGGCCTCTCTTCAAGATTGCATGCATCTGAGATACACTTTAAATCAGCACTAATATGTGTTTATTGTGTTATATACAACAATTTTGTTTGAATTTCCCTCTACAAAGGATGCCCTAGGATTCCTAAGGATCCAAATACGCTTTTTTTTTTTTTTTTAAATTTTAATACCCTCTTTCTGATATTACATTATTTTCAATACATTTCTCTCCACTCTTCCTATCCAGAATAGCTCTAGTGGCTCTTAGTATTCATTTGTTTAATTCTTTCTCTTCTCTAAATCTTTTGAACTGTTTTCTCTACATTTGTAATTAGGAAATATTTGGATGTTTGTGACTTAATTAAAAAAAACTAGAAAAGAGAAAGACAATGCAATTATCATATCTAGTAGGTAGATTTTAGATTTAAGAAGATATTGAGGAAAGAGAAAACAAAGAACAGTGCCTTGTCTGGTTTCTACTCTAGTCAACCTCTGGATCTGTTCAAGCTGCTCATACTCCAAGGAGGTGGGAGAGGTCTGAGAAGGGTAGACATGAGGAAGGAAAGGATGGCAGGATAAACTGAAAGCTCAATTACTTGTGTGATTTCTAACACAAATGGAGGTCCACACATTGTACCAGAAGACTTTTATTATCCTAAGTACATGGAAAGTGAACCATCCTTTAAAATCCTGACACAGTCTCAAAAACTTGTGTTTGAAAGGCATCAAAACTAAATCTGCATAAGGTTTAAAGTTTCCAAACAGCAAACACTTAGCACTGAAAGAGACAAACTAGATATATTTCATGTTCACTGAGTGTGAAATAGGTTTCTAACATCTTTAAGTTAAAATCAGGAAATCTGAATAAAATTCAGATAGTGAGGAAAAGGGGAAGAAAAAGATTTTAAGAATATGTAAGATGTATGAATCACAACCTTACAACAAACAGAGAACTTATATGAAATGGAGAAAGATGTATTTTATAAATTAATAAAAAAATTATTCAAATAAGAGTGGCATCTGTCAAAATGGATGTTGAACTCCTTAGAACAAGTTTTTCTCTTTGTCTTTTTTCTTCCCTGCAAAGCCTTTTGATTGTATAAACAAATACAAGACCTAGAGTTGAATTGTGTGTGAGACTGGTATATTAGAAATGAGACATCTCTACATATGACCCTAAAATCAATATTTTTTCTCTGAATAACAGTATTTAAAACTACAGCAAAGGAAGAGTAACTACAGAAACCTGGGTATGTGAATTTTCATATCCAAATCGGAATCAAAACTGAAAGTGCTTAGCCTGGGAAAATTAAGGGGAGATAATGAAAATAAGTCTAAAAAAGACAATCTCCAGAGCTCTGGAAAAACTGGCACATTAAATGACAATTATCTCCAGCAAACATTTTAAGCAAATCTGTTCAATAGGGAGTGATATTCCAGTAGCAGACACAGAAAAAGAAAAATATCATCATAAGTGTAAAGGAGATTCAGGCAACTGAAAGCCTCAAAACATGCCAGATTTCACTAAAAAATTGAAGTATCATTAAATACATTGTTAAGATTAGAAAAAAAAAATACAAATAGATTTACTATAGACAGAAAATCTGGCACCAATCTGATGTCTTTGCATTATTTCATAGTGATATAATAGATTTTATAGGCAGGAATAAAACTATGCATGGGGGGTTTTTTTGTGGTCTTCAGCAAATCTTTGGCATACTAATAAATAAAACATTATTGGCTAAACCAGAAATAAATTGGATTACTTCACAAATGAGGCAATGACTACAAAATAATGACCACCTTAGTATCAGAAAAGACATCTGAATAATTTTCTTTCAGTCTTCGCATATTTTATAGACATCTTTTTACTTTAGAAGGCTTATAAAAATAACTTTCATTGGAAAGCCATTCACTGTTTGCTTGGAGGAAATCTTTTTTCTCTATGTGGATACAATCATACAAGACAAAATTTACTGTATCAGTGCTTCAAATCCTCCTGGGGTTATGATTTCAGGAAATGTTTGTTGTTTGCTCTTTGTTTTAAAAAAAAAATATATGCAGAAAATAAATGTTACAAAGGAAAAAAGCCAAAGGGTAATCATCCCTCGTGCATTTCCTATTTAAAAAATTATGTCACTTCTTTGTTCTTGGCATTATTATTGCCTACAGTGAAGAAATTGCTAGCAAGAAAACCTGCAGTGTTTTGCAATTTCTTTTTAACTTGTTTTCTCTTGCAAAGCTGCTTGCTAAGAAATACCTCTAAAACAAGACAAACCTCTGAAGGAGCACATTTGGCCACCTTTTTGATCAATTTGTCCATATAATAGAACTGTTCCAATAACTTTCAAATTCCAAGAGATATAATTCCAGTTTCTGATCAGAACTAGAAGTATTGTATTTCTAAATGAAATTACACTGATATAACAATGTTAGCCCATACATATACTACAGACATAGCAACAGTCAGATGCAGTAATAAGAGAGTGCAGCTCTACTCAAGTCAGTAATGCAGATTTATACATCAGTAATGTCCTGTTTACATATACTGAGGCCAACTTCATCCCTGTATATTTACCACAGCTATAATGAACTATAAAGTAAATATTGTACCGTTATAATTATGATGTACCAAAAGCCTTTGCATATCGGTTGACAGTGGCGATAAACAAAATTAGCTATTTCAAAAGCACAAACTTCTCTTGTTACTGGGTTTATAAATGATATAAATTATATATCATTTATATAAGTTATATAAAATAACCCTAGGGCTACATAGCTAATACTTTGGTAAATCAAATTTTCTTAGCCACCTTGGGTGAGCCCTTTTACAGGTTCTCTAATTGCATGACCACTGTGACAGATGCACCCAATCTGAGCAAGTGCCCAGTGCTGTGGTGCAGTCCTCACTGACAAGAAGTCCTGACTGAAGTCAGCCCTGCTGTGCAAACCATGAGATCTGTGCCAGTCTGCCTCTTCCCAGGGACTAAGGAATTTAAGTTGTGTCTTATCAGCAGCCAACAATACAAACTCAAGCTCAGACTGCACAGAACTAAAACTGCTACAGCTTTACCCCTGCACACACACCGAAGTAGGGAGGTTGACTACCTGTCAATCACTTTTATGCTGCGAAATCTGTAGGCTTTCTGAGCCCATCAGTCTCTCCCGTGTGGCAGCAGGCTGCACGCTGGTGAACTCCCCCTTGACGAGGAACTCCTTTCACGGTTGCCCCTCAAGACTGAGAGACTCCTTACCTGACATCTGATATCTACAAAGAAGTAAGTGACATTTTGCATTAAGCCCAAAGGTAGATTGTATGATACTGACATTTATATAGAGCCAGAGAAAAACTTAATTATTAGAAGTGGTAGTTTGACAGATGTCCAAATCATTGTCTAAATTGTCATCTAGTTACTGCCTAAATTACAATTAAAATAATTCTCAGATCATTGTTAAATCATTGTTTGACTAAAAATCAATTGTTGCATAATCATCGTTTGATTGCCATTTGACTTTCATTCAGCCATTGATTAATAAACCTCTGATCATAGTTTGGTTGTTAGTAAAACCCTTCTAGGAGACCCTACAACTATGACTTAATAATTCAGCAGTGATTACATAGAAGTTTATGCCCAGAATCCTTGCCACAAGGTGGAACAAGAGGGAGAGTGGGAAAAGTTGAGGGAATTGCAAAGAGCAAGTCTTTTGTCTGCATGACCTGTGTTGAATTTCTTAAAGAAGTCAGCACATGGTGAAGCTAATAAGGATTAGAAAGAGAGACAGCAGAATGGACACTATTCTACTGCTTCTAGCCTGCTTCTTTGTGGCAATACCACTGAAACAGTGGCACTACGCCTCTGCCATCAATAAGCTGATGGACATGAAGTTATGTATTATCTGTGCAAAACTGCTGACAAAAGTATTTATCCTAATACCGTTTATCCCTTCTAATAAATGGTCCAGTGTTGATGGCTGAGGAAGGGAAAAGGCAACTTGTTATAATCAATGACCTTTATTGGTAGATATAATGAAATTAACTTTATTACTAACAATAAATCCAGCACTTTAAAACAAAATGAACAAGCATTAGTTGCATTTGAAGGACATGCTTTTTTACAGCTATAAATACTTACTCTGTGGTATCTTAAAATTCCAGATTAATAAGCAGTCTTGCTAATAACACTGGTAATACTGGATAATACGGTTCCTGTACCATACACTTCTGTCTGTAAATGATAAAAATACAGATGATTCAAATTAGTTGTTCAGCAAATGCCTAAATCCTCTGATTACCTGTTTAGAGAGTCCACGTTTCTTTCTGTTGGGTGACTGAGACAACTCATTGCAACTATACAATATATATATATATCCCTGTATTGTGTCTTTCTTAGGCTTCAGGGTGTCTGTATGTTCAGATACATTTGCAAAGCTAAACTCCTAAATTTTGCTGCAGTTGAATCATTGAATCCTTCTGTGTATTCAATAGGAGACCAATAACTTTGTTGTCCTACATCCAAACCTTTTTGCATGTAACCACTCTTCTCTCAAGTGAATGCACACCCTTGGATGGAAGCACTGTCTGGCAGGCAGACTATCTTTAGTGTTATAAACTATGAGTCACCCCTCTAGAGCTAGATCCCAGGTATCTCTCCTCCCATGCACTGAATACCTGATATTAAATAGAGCAGAGTGAGCCCTTAGGTCCTCTTCTCTTGCTTTGAGGCTGCAATAAACTCTGTATCCTAATTCAAAAGAATGAGGAAGAGGATAGGCGACATCATGTGCTGCTTTTCCTTTCCCGTGTCTGTCTGTAGGGTGCAGACATAATGCTGAACTTAATCCTGACCACCACCCTATGGCCAGATTGAGGGTCCCCAACAGTATTAAGTCAAGACTGCAGGACCAAGGGCTCAAATGAGTGTCCTTTGATGCCACCTTGGGTCACAATTACAGTTTCTTGGAGCTTAACTCAAATGACAGAGATGGAGAGGCAGCAAGGAGAGCAACAAGAGTACACTCAGGCAGGTTTAAACCTTTTTCTAGGCTGACCATTTTGTTGCCAAGGTTAACTCTTAACTGTCAAGTGACATCCTTGACTGACAGATGCAGAGTGTACTTCACAGACCTGAACTTAAAGGTCACAGAAAAGTACTTCCAAATTTGTGTCAAAGCTGACCAGGTAGTTTCAGCTGAAACTATGAATATAAAATACTTTTAAATTTTATTTTTACTAATTCTGATGTATTTTGTGATGTAGTATGTGCCATAACACAGAATAAATGCAAATTGAAAAATATTTTCTAGTTTCCCAAGGGTGGATGTTAGTAATGTTGTATGTGAAATACATCAGGATAACATACTACAAGGAAAGGTCTAAACCAGGAGTTTTCACAAGGTAAATACAGCAACAACTAAACTAGGAGGAGAAATGGAGGAAGTATTTTCATGGTTGAATTTGTATCTCCAAATGAAACCAGGTTTTGATACACCATATGAATGAATCAGCATCATGCTATTGTATATTATGCCCTGTGGATTCAGATTTATCTCCTGTGATTTCATCACAATGGACAGACTACTTACATATTACATAAGCTGGAGAGAATGTCTCCTCAGAATGGTTGTTTAGGCACATTGAGACAGAAAACTCAAATTCATTTTTTTATGGATATTACATTTCTCACCTGTCAGAAATTTGACCATTAGTACTGTATTTTAAGGTCAAATTCTTATTTGTAATCAAATTTTCTACTAAGCTGGCGATGACCTCATGAGACTTCAGATTCTAAATGGCAAATGTCCTGGGTTGCAGTGTATTCTATTACCATCTTCATGAGCTGTTGAAACCAGGTGGGGCGATGTTCCTTGCCTCCTCCCTCCAGACTGTCTTCTGCTAATGGGCCCACCAAGGCCTCACTGCATGACTGACAAAATTACATCATCCCATTGTGAGATGCTCCGCCCAGAGGGAAAACTCAAGCATTCTGTCCTGGATATAAGCTGAGATTTCGAACACCACAGGCAGCCTTTCCCACTGGATTCCCAGAGGACAAGAGCTACATAGCCACCACTGGACCTTCCAAGGAAGATCAGACCCTTCTACAGGATCACTGCTTCAACAGAACCATCATTCCAGGAGGACTGCAGCTATCTAATCGGACTGCTGCCAACACCCTGACCAACAGGGTGTCAGGTTGTATCCTGACTCTGTCAGTTAAAACCAGTGTTTTCTGCCTTTATTTTTAATTTTTCTATTAAGTTTTTTTTTTCTGATTTAATGTCTCCCATTGGTTTGTTTTCAAACCAGCACAGTAACCTATACCTACACTCAAGCAGTTTTCTTCTGAGAAAAGGAAATCCAGTAACATAACCAGACAGTGGCAGAAAAGAAGAGCAAAGTCCTACAGAAGATAATGGCTTTGAATTTCCTTTCTAGAGAAATTAATCTCTTCCTCCTGAATCCATATGAACTCAAGCAAGAATCAATATGCAAAAGGATGAAAATTAGATGTGTACACCCTTCTCTTTTTACTGTTTGGAACTGCCACAACTGTACTTAAAATTCCACAAGGCCTGCAAGTGGTATTTTTCTTCTATGGGCAATCTGT
This sequence comes from Edolisoma coerulescens, assembly GCA_013397115.1. Classification (NCBI taxonomy): domain Eukaryota; kingdom Metazoa; phylum Chordata; class Aves; order Passeriformes; family Campephagidae; genus Edolisoma; species Edolisoma coerulescens. The sequence continues at coordinate 1,078,380 of VWZW01003471.1, forward strand.
GTGCAAATTACTAGAAAATATCAATTACTCTGTAACTGTTTTATAAAATAGTAACTGATTCAGTGCTCTGAGAATTCACATTAGCAGCTGGTGAATTTGGAGAGGAATCAAATACAGGTAGAGAGATTTTTCAAGTGCCTCAGAAATGGACAGAATCCTGTTTGTGCTACTATTCCTATCACCCACAAGAACACTCTATTCTTATATTATATATTACCTTATGAAAATAACAAGGCCATTGTCAGTTTGACATATTGTTAGCAGAAGCATTTCTCACATTAAGCCAACCCTAATTTGAATAACTAAATTCTGTACAATTTCAGTGAGAATTGATTATTTATACTGTTTAGAATTGTAAGTACGAGTGTTAGGAAGACATTTCTTCGATCTCCAAAACACAATCTTTTAATAACTAGGATTTTTATCTATTTTTCAACAATAAGAGACCAATAAACATAAATCTCACAATTGTTTGTGTTTGAAAAAGTTATTGAACAGTAAATAAATAAATATAATGCAGCATAAAGAAGTTCAGTCTACTGGACACATTTTTTCAAGTCACTTGGAAAGAATTTTCCACAAAAGGTATGAATTAGCCTCTGCTAATTCAGAGGAGCAGGACAATGAGACAAAATCTGTACTGCTCTGTGTAAGATGAGATGTGTAAATATTGCTTATGTTCATAACAAGATGAAACCTTTTCTGAAACTCACTCCCCTCACTCACTTGGCTCTTCTTCAAATTATATCACATGAAGTTTTTCTCTGAATAGCTGATGGCTTTTGTCTTTTATTTTAGCCATTTTTTATTTCAACCATTTTTTATTTCCACTGAAAACTTTGTCAAAGGTGTTCACTTTCATGCACTTCTGAAGGAGATATCTTGTTCTTTGAGAAAAGTAAAGTTTCACTTTTATATCACCAGGAACTTTCAGACATTGTAGAAACTGAGCTTATTACTTTTAATGATTAATATACTGAAAGTCAGAAAACATTAAAAAAACCCCATAAAATAAGGAGAAGGTCCTTACTGTATTAAGTTCTGACTTCAAGAGCTTGAAGGAAAAACTAGAAAGATATACCAAAGAAATAAAATGTTGTACACCTTTTACAGACACAATTTGGGGGCTGAGTTTGCAAACTAAACATCAAATCCTGTCTCCTTAATCAATCCTTTAGTCCAGAACAAGAACAGTGGAAGACAGAAAGGCACAATTCATGGCCTTTGAGATCTAAGTAATATCTGCTATATTTTGATTACTCGTACGAGGCAATTTCTGATGGCTAAAAACATGTTGTGCTGCTTTGCATTTTGTAGTTCATCAACTGAATAGAGCAGTGCTTTAAAATGGGAAGGGAAGTTGGAGGTATTACAGAGGGAATACATTAAAGAAACATCATTGTAAAATGAATTACCTGATCGCTCTCAATCTGGTTTTTCTTCTGACCTTAATAAAGTCATGTAATTGTAAAGGCTTGTTTTGTGTGTAAACACAACACAAACAACAAAATTTTTCATAAAAAATAAATTACATTTATTTTGCAACACAGAACATTTAATAAATGAACTAGAATGATCCTTGTTTTCCTTCTGTCACCTCCCATATTTAGAAGAAATATTTTTGTGTGTTTGCATCAAAAGACCTTTCACTGAAGCTAGTCAACAAGCAATTTTTATTCTTTTCCACCTTCATAGTTTGTAATAAAGGAAAACACATACAGGCATTTCTTAGGAAAAAACTCTTGAGTGAACAAACAGAAATAAAATACCAGATAAGACAGACCTGAAAAAGTTTAATATAAAATATGTCTCGCAGATTATTTTATTTACCAAACTTCTTTCCTGACATACATGATAAGCATGCAGAACTCAAAACCATTTCTTATGTTGCATTAGATTTGTATAAGAGTCTTCATTATAAATCAGAATTTAAATAAGCTTAAAATTATAGCCAATAAATCCTAGGTGAATTATCATAATCTGCAAGCTTTTAATATAGCGAAAAAGCTATGTCTTAAATATTTGTCTTACAAAGTTCAAGAAAATAAGTCCTAAGGTAATTTTTAGTAATAAATCAGGCTTGAAATATTACCTGCTACACCTATTTCAGTCAGTGCTTGGTGATGATAAACATCAGTATGAATATCTTTATAAACACACCATGGGGGTTTTTTGACATCTTATTTACTCAAAGTGCTGGTATGCTAAATAAAATATTCATATTTCAAGCATCTAGAGTCACATTTCTTCAGAATTTCTCTGAAAAAAAGCCTTTTCTTTCCAACATATCTGCAGAGGAGGCAGCAGTGTCTCCTTGTGGGGAGCAGGGCTTGGGAACAGGCCATGAAGCCTCTGTCCCAAGGACTTCCCAGCACAGTCAGGCAATATCCTGCTGATGGTGCCCACCCTGACTTGGAGGACAGCTCCACTTTGTGGAGGCCACAGGAGCAGGCGACCTCCAGAGAGCTCTTCCAAACCAAGATTCTCCACTTGTCTACAACTCTAAATGTAGCAATGCCTCGACTAGGAATTGACAAATCTCGCTGAATTTTTTTTAGTGGTTTGTGCCTACCAGTCTTCACATAAGAAATGCGACCAGAAGTGCATGGATTGTTCATTTAGAAACTTCAAAGGTACTGTTTCTTCAGCTTTTTCTTCAAACACAAAGGAACACATCTGCGCTCAGCTTAAAAATCTGAGAGGCAAACTGCTGGTGAGCCCATCAGTGTAATAGATATGGACTTGGAATTTCTGATGAAGATTGCTTGTGAACTATAAGTAGGAATAAAGACATAAGTACCTTTTAAGTTTTAGAAAATCAATATTCTTTGGAAGACAGCTGTCCCTCTCAGCTTAATCTAAGACAGACGCTGAAGAAGAAAGTCTTTATTATCTTGTTACCTTTTTACCATCCAACTGAAAATCAAATTGTCAAGCTGAAAATACTTGGCATCTTTTCAGAGCATATGGAAAATATTTAGAGCAACAGGTTTAAATATATCTTGTCTAGAAAACTTTCCAAAGATACCTAAAACATTAAGGTGGCTGTAGCCCTAGATGGGCAGCTATGTGTCCTGATTCCAGACATTAGAATCTAGTCCAAAACGTACATTTATACTTTTTGTAGAGTATCTATTTTCCTGCTTCATTAGAACAAAATGAGTTTACATCAGCTCTAGATCTTATTTATAATTCCAGGTAACATTTTCTGAACTTAAAATGGACTCTGGGGAGAAGGCTTCTGCTATTGCTACAAAGTGAATTGACTCTGAGAGCCCTTTAGCTGCTGGCTAGTTATTTTAATCTGTAAATCTATCTTAGTTAATGGACAAAAACTCCAAAGAGCTGTGTTCTCTCAGATCAGATCTATGAACACTCCATCTGACTCAGTTTGAGCTATTGAAACAGGTTAGTTCCCTACCTGAGATGTGAGCTTCATGAAAGGGGAGACAATCAATTATTTCACATGAAGAGTCCAAAAACCTTCATCACTTCAGCTAGAATTCCCTATCTAACCAGAAACAGGTATAAACAAGTTAACTAATTGATATAACCCTATCAGTCAGGTTCAGGAGTGAATTGTCCTTTTTTCCTACAAGGACACAGAAACCTCTGCTTACATGCAGAGAAATGTTGCATCATTCAGTTCAGACTTTGGGCAATAGAATAGGCTATTGTACAATGGATCAGAAAAACTTTGTGAAGATTAGGGGATTTTTAGGTGTGTAGGAAATAACATAAAAGTACAGAAGTCATAAAGAGAAGACATTCGTAAATCTAAGACCCTTGCAGGGGCCTCAAATGTCATTGTCACAAGAAACTATCACTGGCTGTTTCACAAACTATATCAGAAGTTAGAGACTAAATTGAATTGAACACAAAGATGAAGCAATACCATAATAGAGGGTTGTTGTAGACTACAGGATTGCTGTTTGAAACTGAGAAAGAAAATTCAGTGCAAGAGAAATTTTCTAAATAAAATAAGCAAAAATTACTTGTTCTGGCTATCATTCTTTTCTAAAATCCTTAATTTAACTTGGATGTGTGTAAGAAGAGCTCACTTTTATTGTCACTTTTTGATGCCATCCGTTTGGAATCCCTCCAGCCCTTTCATTTTGTTTGGCTATAGCCTGCTTTAACCAGTTAAGATCCAAACAAAAGCATTATCCTGAGCTCACGAGGCAGCAAATGTAATGCTTTAAACAATTCATTAGTGGTAGTTTTCTATATTTCCAAATGTGATACACTGAAAATGCAATATATAATTCTATTTCTAGCAATAGGCAAAGGTTCATATCTGCTGTTGTCCCTTCGGAGGATACAGCTTCAGACACAAGTAACATCTCCAATGCACTTCATCATCTTCCGTGCCCTGAAAGAAAACTTCAAGGCTTAATACTAACTAAAAGTAACTTAAGCGGTTTTCCCAACAAAATTTGTTACAGGGTAAAGGAAAAATAACAAGGGAGGCCAATAAAAAGGAAAGCTTTCTTACAGTTTTCAAGTTCTAATGCTTAAATTACCGTCTCTTCAAAAGGTTTAAAATTATTGGGTTTGTTTGCCTTTGTATCAGGGCAAAGGATAAGTGGAAGATAACTCTGAAGCCTGCAGCTCTGGGCCAATATGTACATCAATACTGCAAGAGAAATTCCTAGTAATAGAGACATAAGGTGAGTCTCTTCACAGGAACAAAATTAGCAGGAGCAGCTCTAAAGCTCTGAGATTACACTGTATTGATCTCTGGCTGTGACATGGCAACACAGTTCAAGAAAGCAAAGAAATAAAGACCTCTCAGTAAGATATATGAGGAATTTAATTTAAAATTTTATAAAAACAGAATTCCAGGTTGTTAATCAGAACAGTATTCCACAGATAAATACAGGTAGCTCCATACATGGTATTAACGAGGTTGAAGACCCAAAGACTACTTTTTCCACTACAGAGGAGTGCGTGTTGTCCACAGCACAACACAGGGTAGTCAGAGGTGGGAAGGTGAACTAGAGATTTTATACTGGTTTATCTATTTAACACTGATCACATCTCAAGCACTGAAAAAATACATTGCAGTTTTAGACTCATAACCATTTCACAATATGTATGTATATATGTATAATCTGTACTGTCACATAGCAGAACAAAGATTAGTCTGCACACCTTGGTGGAACAGAACTCCTAAGAGCAACTAAGATTAATATTTTGAAGTTATTAACAAATCAATATTATTTTCAGTTGTCATTTAGTATTGGTTGGGCTCTTCCTGACCAGATGGGACCAGTTACTTTGCCTTGGGAGTCATATTATATTATACATAATATTACAATTAATTGTACAATTACGCTATTATATTATAATATTGTAAAGCTTTCCCCTTCTTTCCCTCAATCTTTTTTCCCTTAGACACAAAGAGTAATCAAACTTCAGCAAAAAAACCACCCAAACTTTCCTAAAGTTTTATGCCAACAGAGTATCCACTACTAGAAAACCCTTAAGACATCTTTTTGAGGTCAAGGATGCTTAAGAAACAGTAGAACTTTTTCTTACTCTGAGGCTAAAATTTAAATTTTAAGAAATTTTCTTTCACATATACACACAAAGAGAAACATGCACATATACACAGAGAAACACATAGATGGTCCCCACTACTGCAGACTGCTGGAAAAGGAAGAAATTACATGTTTGAATACACACAGTTATTCAGTATGTTTATCTTCTCATACAGCAAGGTCAGTAATAACAAAATAAAAGTTGAGCTAATAATGACCATTATTACTTTTGTTCAGCTGTCCCTAGACTTGAAATTCAGTAACTAAATTCCTTCAGAAGGTTGTATAAATGTTTACAACTTTAATTACTTCAAGCTGCCAAATTATGGCTAGCAAAACATAAATTTTAAACATATTTACTGGAATCTTTCCTACTTCACAGCAAAATCCTCAAGTTTTATCAACAAAATTATGTTTTTATTAAATTAATAAATTAATTTATTTAATTAGAAAACTAACCAGTCTGGAAGATATTTAATATGTTATTTCTGTTAATAAATCATTATTTTTGCTAGGCTACAGGTAATGTAAATAATAAAATGAAGTCATTTTAAAGTAAAATAAATTTTACTCTGCCAACAAGAGCAAAATCTCCCTGCAATTTGATACATGAATGAATATAATATACTTGAAATCAAGACCAGCCTTTGATTTAACCACATATATTGAGGTTTAATATCCTTTTAAAATTATGTTAACCTGTGGTCGTTTCAAGGTCTCAAAACAAAATGAACTCATACGTAAGGCTGTCACTCAAACCCCACCACCACAAAAAAAATCAATAAAAACACAGTAGCTAGCTCACCTGTTAATCAGAAAGTCTGCCGGAGTACCTCACAGTAATATCTAAAATGAGCAGAACTGAAAAAAAAAACAGCAAAAAAGCACTGAAATGAGCTCTGATATTACCAGATACCTTTGTTAGCATTTGCTGCAGATATAACTTGTAATGAAAGTGCTCTTGTGAGTGCTTGAAAAAATTAGTCTAAATCAACTCTTTGAAATCTACGTGCATCATCACTTCCTCATGTCCAATAAAGACCTCATAAGTTTTCCCACAAAAAAAAAAAAAANAAGTATGGAAAGGAATGTTAACTTATTTTCTGACAAAAACTAATGACTTTGCCTCAGCTCAGCTGTTGTCATTGTTTTGTATTAGCTGTGAGTTCTTCAGGTGTAATCTATCTAGAAGCATTCAGATACATATATATATTTATGAAGTCATTGACATTTATACTAAGATCTATTTTCCCCCTTCATTTACAATTATAATTAATTCTTCCACAACTGGCACCAAAACTTTATATCTTGAGCAATCTTCAAAGGCAAATGACCCCTCACTAAAGCTTTGGAAGTGAGTTTTCCTTCTCAGTTTCTTTGCTTTGATGAGATGATACTTTACTCAGATCTCAGCACAAAAACAGGGTTAGCAAAAGCAATTACTTCACCAAAAAAAATAACCCCTGTATGTCTATTCATATATGTATGTAGCTTTTTCTTTCCATTTACAGTCATGTACAAAGGATACATGCACACAGATCTGAGGACTCAAAGAAAGAAGAAAGAGCAGTGTTTAACACTTGAGATCACTGGCCCATTACCCGAAAAACTTGTGCTTTGTTGGAAGAGTCCTATGAATAATCAAAGCCTTTTTTTTTTTTTTTCATGAAAAAGAATTAGATTATTTTTTTGCATGAAAAAGAATTAGATTTTTTTTTTTTTTTGTGACATGATATAACATTCTTTTGTGCAACCATTTGCCCAATCCTTGTCTTCAATTTTCTCAAAACCTAAGCAGCTTCACAGACTGGTGTATTCAGTAAACACTAAAGTAATTAGTACATAATGTATGTCTAGTTGGTTGCTTTAAACTTAATTGTGTCTAGTCCTTTTACAGAGTTATAGTTAAATAGTTTGTGATCAGGTCAACGTGTACGTCACCAGCTTAATCCTACATAGCTCACTTTAAGATAAATATAAGACCTTGAAAAATGAACAGAAATCCATGCTTTCTCCTTTGTCCTAATAAAGTCAAATGTTTAGGAAGAATGTGCATAAGACAGTAAGCTCCTTCAGACTTTTTTTTTCAACAACTTCTCTGAATTTCAGGACCTTTTCTGACCTATTCGATTCTGTTTATCCTCATCACATAGTTGACATATTGATATGTTAACACCTGTCTTCAGGCTGTATTAACCGGTCTTTAGATTTCAAAAGAGAATACACTCAGATATTTTCTATGCTACCCTTAAAACAGAAATGTGTTCCTCTCAACATTTTGAATGGGAGATTTTGTTAAACAGGTTTTGTGAATGATTTAACTCTCATCCCATATTCTATGGCTCATGACTTACCATGGAACATGGATTTTGCAGCAGATTTAATCAGGGAGATGGTGTTTGAAGAGACAGAGTGCAGTAACCATAAACAAAGAGAAGGAAAATTCTTCCCATTTCTGAAGGTTCCCAGGTAAATTCAGATCTGGATTACCACAGGTCTTGTTGCTGTATTGACCTTCTTCCTTGATTTTCCCTAGATTTAAATAGCCACTTTCCATCTCTTGCTTATCATTTTTATTCAAGAAAATTTCATTTATCTTTTAGACACATTTATGCTTCATCCTGTGGTAACTGGAAATGTTAACAAATACACAGATCTTTCGATCTTGTTTTCAGTGCTGCTACTTTCTGTGTGCATTATGTCACAACTGTGCTGTGCAGTGCCAGCAAAACCAGCTCTGTTACTAAGCTGCAATTCATGGTTGAAATGATGGGTTATCAGACATCATCTCTCTGTTGATCAATGCCATATTAAGACTTTCTAAGTTCTCACTTTCCTCCCAAAATTCTTTTTGCGGCCCTGCTTTCTGTCCTGCTCACCCAACTGCCTTTGGCAACAGGAGCTGGTAGGACTTGGATGTGGACTTGTGGGCAGTCTTCAGAGGGACCACATGTTTCAAGGTTTCAAGGGTACCCTGCTTTTGCCCCAACCTGCTACTTCTCAGAACAAGCAATCCTGACTCCCTTTCAGTTGTATTTGAAATCACACTGGATAAACCTCTCTGGATTTTTTCTTTCTATTTTTTTCTCTAAGCATAAGCTGACAGCTAAAAAGACCCATTTGCAGGTATAATCCTAGCAGGAACTCCCTTTTATTATTCCATTCAGCTGCACTCAAGCATGTAATAATTCCTCCTCCTTAAAGTACCTGTACATACTTTGGTCCTGTATTCACCCGTTACTAATAGCTGTACAATCTTATCTTGTTTATGACAGAATATATTCTTTGTTTTTTACGCTTCTGTATTATGCAAATAAATACACATAATCTCTCTACCTTGTAGACTGAATACAAATTATTTCCCTGTCCTTGAATTCAGTAGATGTCTTAAAGAGCTTTTATGAAGACGTATCACAAAGATATTCATGGCAAAGTAAAAACATTTAAAATCTAATATCTTAAAAATGTAGACATATGTCCTTTTCTTAAAATATCTCCTGTCTCAAAGTTGCTTATTTTAAATGTCTGATGGAATAGACTATCTGAGCTTGGAAGGAATGAAGCTATTTCTTCCTCTATGTTTTATTTATAAAAGTATTTTCTTTTTCCTTGTTGATTTCTTTATAAGCAGCATTGTCTCTTCACTAGAAATACTCAAATGAATCACGAGCACGAGAACATTTGAATTTTTAATAGCACATTTTCCTGCACAGTAATTCAGATAGTAAAGCCTCCTCCAAGGAGAAATACTGCAACTGGTCTAGCTGCTTAATTCTTAATGACCATTTTTTAATTAAGCATGCAGCATCCCAAAAAGGTAGCACTCTTCAAACCAGTTTAACTATGTCTTTGCCATATTCCAATAAGGGTGCTGGGAAGTTGAGACTGATGGTCATACCCTTTATTCTGATTGTTCTTCAAGAGCTCACTGCAGCCTCAATGCTCCATCCCCCTTATGTTTCTCCCCGGTGTTAACACTGAGCTGTACCTAAATCACTGCCACTGACAATTCATCTAGATAATTTCAATTTGCTGCTAATCAAATAACCATTAGTGTGAAGTGACATGCACTTTCATGATGGATGCAGTGATTTAAATGTGGGAAGGAGGGAACAGGGAGAACATAAGTACCCGTAAGTATTTGCTTATGCAGCTTCAAGGTCACTTACAAGCGGACAGATTCAGTGACTGGGTGACAGTAGCAAAGAGCAGAAACTCAGCCAAAATAATACAAATAGTGGGGTTTAGAGAGTACTGCGATTCTTTCCCTTTAGGCCTGTCAGGAAGCAGCAAGGGGAGGTTGCCCTGTGGAAGGTAAGATAGGAGTTCAGCATCACAAGGCAGGCACGGGCAGCAGCCTCCCTGAAAAGGAGCCATGAAACCAAGTCAGTAAGTCAGGGTCTGGATCGGGCCCAGTGATGGTAACCAGGATCAGCCAAGAGTACAGAAAACACCCATCAATACTATTGCCTGGAGAAAAGCCCGAGGTCAAACCAGAGAGCCAAGTCATCAGGTTGGGATGCAGATCAGGACAAGGGAGGAATGAGATGGGTTGCAGATGGAGCATCATTGTGTCCGCAGACTAGCTCAGATGGGGATCAAGTACAGAACCCTCAGATCTTAGTCACTGCCCCAAGCACAGGTGGAGGGAGCTGCTGCTAGGGCTTCTTCTGACTGCTCCTTCACAACACGCCTTTTCAGTGAGATGGCCTCTGAAAATCAGCTAAACTCCTACGGGGGAGAAGGGGACCATACTCCCAAACACATGTCAAGATTCACAGAACTGCATGAAATATAAGGTCATAGAGCAAGAATACTCATTTCCAGTGCTCTTTTCAGGTTTTGTAGGCAGCAGGTACCTTAATTAAAAAATAAAGACCAAACAGACTTCTCTAAAAGTGGAGCTTTGCTGTAGCAAAGTTGACAAGTTTTGTGCACTGGACTCCATGTAAATACAAGGTGCAGTAGATGAGTATCTGCATATTTACCTGTTTTGAATAAGGCAGCAGCATTTGTCTGCTGCTGTAAAGCTGTTAGATTTAAATTTGTGTAAAACAAAATAAACGGTGATAATACATCAATAAACATTTTTCTCCATATAAACTAATCTTGATAACTGAGACTAGGCAGTTATCCATCATATCACCAGAAGATTTAAACTCAATATTTAAAGAAATGTCTGTATTTGAGGAAATAACTCATAACAGAACTCATACTGAATATATTAATAAAAAAGAAAGTTAAACTTTTCAAACCAGATACTTTGATAGGAGTGTTCTAAACAAAAGTACTGGACTAGCTAAAAGGCAGATCTGCTCCAAAGTTGTTCTCAAAGTATTCAGAATTTCAGTAGTAACTTTTTTCTCTGTATAAAGCAAATTTGTTGTTACAAATTTTCAAGGTGTGACCATGATGGAAGTTTTTGCATACAGAGGAAATAGGTGTTTTTTTGGAAGACAACACTTCAAGTTACATCTCAAAATTCAACACAAAGAAACCCACAACCCTGCCCAGTTTTGCCAAAGTCAAGTCAGAAATGTGTTGAAGTATTGTTTTACAATTTTCCTGGGCTGTGAACTCTTCATAGAAATATAGAGACTAAAAGTACATGGGTTTTGTCCAATTCCCTGACTATTAATGTTTAAATGTGCAGATGAGCTGAATTTTGTCTTTCACTGGGTTTTAGGCAACAGCACAGTTTGGATTTAACCAGTTTAGATCTATCAGCATGTTGTGTAAATTAAAGAAAAATATATATATGGTCTTTGTTGTGACACCTTTTATTCAGTAACTGTATATTTGAAGTGGTTTGTCTTTCCAAACATGGTGTTTTAAATAATTTCAATTTTCCATGCATTATTGGGGAGAAAATGTCTATAGCAGAGAAAGAATGGTAACAGTAACTTCTTCTGACCTTGCACAAAGATTCATAAGGGGGATATCTATGAAAATTTAAAGCTCCAATAGCATTATTTTTGGTGACATCGTAAACCATCTGTGTTCTTCAAAACTTTTTTGCACAAGAGAGGAGAAAACATATCTCAACTAGGAGTGGCAATAAATTAAACAAAACGAAAAATAACCCCAGAACAATGCAGGATTTGCTTTTTTCCCATTGCAGCACACTGACATTTTATTACTTTAGTAGAAAGTGGATTTTCCTTTTATAGCAAGGTTCTACTATGTGTCTTCTTAGAATTATATGTATTTACATCACAACCTTTGTTTTTAATCTAAAACTCCTTCACTGAGAGCTCAAACAACCTGAAAGTTCTTTATTCTCAGTCATATCTTAGTCCTACTTTGGTAGCAATGCTCAACCATTTGTGGCAGATATACTGCAGAATCTTTATTAAACCCATCGGTTCAAATCTCCCCCTTTATGAGAAGTCACTATTTTAATAAAGTCATTGTTGGGATGAAGATTAACTGAAACTGAATGAAAGCAAGGTTTTTTAGATACATATTACATTTTTTTTCCTCATGATACTGCAATTTTCTGCTAACAATTATAAAGAATAATTATTTTAAAACCAAAATGAGCTATGTACAAATGATATATATATCTTCAGCAACAGGGATAGGGAAGTATATTACAGGATTTTTTTGTTTGTTTGTTTGTTTGTTTACTTCTAACATATGTAATGTAATCAGGTTATAAATACAGTTATCAAAATGACATAATATTACTGAACTAAGAATCACCCATTCTCCATCAGTACAGTTGGAAATTTCTGACCTTCTAAAATTAGATACATGAGAAAATTCTCCCACTGTTCCTGTTCATAAAAAGTGTTGTAGCTGTAAAACCAAACTTTGTTTTCTTATTCAGCACTTCAACAAGCCAAGTCAACAAGCAAAGAAAAGTACAGTGGGTTCTGCACAAGTAAGTTGCAGCAAGGATTAGAAGGATTTTTATGATTCAAGCTTTGCACCTCATCTCTATTTTATACACCAGCAATGACTCAATTCTGGAAAATAATGTGCAGACTTAGTCTTATTAATATATATAAAGTTCACAGTAGGATTAAATTATTCATTAAAGTTCTAAATTCATAGGGTCAGCTAAATCCTAGTAACCAAGAAAACCATAGAATACAAAACATCTAATGAAAGGAGTATAAAGGGCAAATATCAAACACAGCAAGGTACTCCAAAAACCTAAAAGATCAGTCCATGAACAGCAAGCAGCATAAGGATAATTTTAGAAATGCAGCATTGTTTGCCAAACTCTAAAAATGAACATCAAGAAAAATTGCCCTAAAAATATCAAAACCCTGAATGTATAGTGCCCACTCTCAAAAAATCGAAAAATAGGGCTGAAAGTAGGACAAAAGTAGTAGCTGAGAAACCTTCCACAGTCTTCACTTGTGAAACCTGGGGAATAATACGAAGCAGTGCTCTTGAGCAAACATTGAAACCTGATGCTAAGAAATTGAGAGGAGCCAGTGTTAATATGAAAATATTATCAACAAATACAGAGATCCTTTAAATACAATCTTGTCAGCAACAGCAAAGGCACAAAAATATAATACATAAATCTGCACATTTAATAAGTGATTTTGGACATAAAATTTCCTTTTTAATTGATGTTTTTGGCAGCATGCAATGTCACTTTTGGTGTGGTACTGTGGCAAACATCACCAGTGGATCATGGTATAACAAAATAAAGACAGTTTGTGAGATGATCAGAATTACCCAGCAGATTGGAAGAAAAGTCATTTGTGAAGCCAGAAATACGACAAGATACTGGCTGGTACAAGCAGAATGTCTCTGCAGTCTTCTGTCCCTTGAACAAACACAGAATAGCCATAAAAGAGGGGATGGAGAGAAGCTGTTGTCAGAAGCAGACAGGAAATGTGAGGTCTGTGAACACAGCCCCTTAGCAAAACTCAAACAGTAGGGTGCCCTGACAAGACAGAGCAATGTCCCAAGAACCATAATAGGCCCGGTTTCCCAGAGAGGAAAGAATTATTTCCATGTCTGAGAGAAAAAGGTATATTTCAAGAAATATCTCGGTTACAATCTAAGATTGTGGAAAACCAGAAATGGGAATGAACGGTGTAAGACATGCAAGAATAAATATAAAAATGCTTCAGATTTAGGGCTGCTGTACTGCCTGTTTTTATCAAGGTGTCCACTTGCGAGCTTCAGTTTCCAGATGTGTTTTGCACTCTCTGGTCAAATGAATAGATTATTTGTTTATAAAAAGAGTATAAATAGCAATAGTTTTGTTTAGCATTAAAATCCATAACAGTTGGAGAGAAAGGCTGTGAAAATGAGAATTAGAATATTACCTACCCTTAGGAACAGCTTCTCAGACTTAGCACTTTATGAGATTTAAACCTGGTCCATTTCTAATATTGAAATTGTTGATTCAAACTTCAGAAGAAAAAACAGATTTTTCTCCCTTGCTAACCTTCTTTAAGCCAGCGTTTACAGAAATGTTAGAGGCAAACATATTCTTGGTATTCTTAGCTTTTAGGGTGGGCTGCAGCTCCAAGCAAATGCTGTGTGATCCACTTTCTGCTTAGATGAGACCACAGTCTGAAGTTCACTAGCTGCATTGATAATTAAACATCAGTATTTTCATCACGTGCCATGAAGTCAATTGATTTGTTATCTCTGCAGATCTATCTGATAGTGAAACTAAACCCCTTTTAAGTGTTTGAGTGATCTCATTGTGGGATTAGTTAAACAGCATGTTGATGATGCAAAGGCATGCCCTGAGAGAGGAGTAGCAGCAGCGAGTTCATCACGAGGCAGAAGCACACTTACTGGGGCTGTGGAAGAGTCAAGGTCAGGACAAAAAGAGAGAAATCCATGCAGTAAGAGATTAGTTCCCGGGGCTATTCCTTTCTTCACAGATTGCAAAAATTCTTTATAGGTGTAGCTCTGGGGATTTATATACAGAAGACTTTTCATTTTCTTTCTCTTTTTTTTGCTTCTGCCAGAATCTTTGTGAGCTCAACATTCAAATGAAAACTTTAGCAGTACAGAATGGATTAATACAGGATTACAAGAAGAAGATTATATTTCTAGGTCCTCTCATCTCTTTTTAAAAAATGTATACCCCAATATTACATTGCGCATATTCAAAATGCCTCCTTTATGCAGAGCCATATGTTAAAATAGCTGTCAAAAGAAAGTAATTTTTTAAAAGTAGCTGAGATTTGTGAAGAATTCTAAGAAGATTTACTTAGCCTATAAAGAATGTTAACAGGGCTGTTCATTAAAACTCTAGAATAATTTAGGATTTAAACATGCCCTTACATCATGCATACTTTCTATTTGGCTTTTAGATCCAGTATTACCTGACATTATATTTCTTTCTTTTCCTTCTTCAAATACTTCATGCCCTCTGACATTTTTCTGTAATAGAAATTCCAGCACAAAATATCACGGACTTTCCCTGCTCCTTTTATCCTAAGAACATTATTTCTCTAAGCTTTTCCAGTCACAAACATTTGGTAATCTGAAAGGTCTGATTCTGCTCCCACTGAGGTTCATTGAAAAACTTCAAATAACAGTCAAACAAGCTTTCCAGCTCTCTGGGAAGCTTTTAATCCAGAATGTTTTAAAAAGGAAGAACTCATGTGTTCTTAAAAACATAAAATAATAGTAACTTTCATAGAGTTAAAACTCACAAAAATGTTTAAAATGGTGAAATAATTCCACTGCTTCTGCATGTTTTAATTCACTTAAACATAACAAACTGTGAATTCTGGTTTTTTCCTAAGACATGCAATAAGCCTCACAACAGAAATGGCTATTGTTACAGTCTGGTTAGATTAGTTTCCCTCTGCAAAGAACTGGGCTGCGCCCCCTGTCCTTACTCCCCTGTGCACTACTGCCAGTCTGAATACTGGTATGTGAAAGTTATTATTTTTTCTTATTATCTTCTTATCATGCCTGATGAATTGCTAAATTTAAAAATCAAACACATTGTTTCTCAATTGATCCTCCAGAGAGAGTTAAATCTAACAACTCAAAAAGATCGATAAATATCAAATCCTAACAGAAGATTTATTAGCATAAAATAATCTTTTATACTTCTCTAAGCTCAAACAACAGAAATTTGGTAGACCCTGGCATAGGTTAGACCTAATTTCTCTTTCTTGCTTCTGGGCAGAAGAGCTATTAATGTAGGCATCTTCTGTGGTAACATAATCAGCCATTTTTCATGGAACCATAGAATCATAAAATGTTTTTTATTTGATAGGACCTTAAAGAACATCTTTTTTGAGACTCTGTGACATGAACAGGGACACCTTCCACTAGAGCAGGTTGCTCAGAGCCCCATCCAACCTGGCCTTGAGCACTTCCCGGGATGGGGCATCTTCTCTGGGCAGCCTGTTTCAGTTTCTCACCACCCTTAGAGTAAAGAATTTCTTCCTAATATCTAACCTAAACCTATTCTCTTTCAGTCTGAAACCATTCCCCTTTGTCCCGTCACTACACGCTCTTGTAAAAAGTCTCTCTCTATCTTGGAGGCTCCCTTCAGTACTGGAAGGCCCCAGCTAGGTCATCCCAAAGCCTTCTCTTCTTTATAAAGGAAAGAATGAATAATCAGTCACAGAAATAAAGGTTTTATGGAAAGCTCCTGACATTCATTTTGATAATCCACACCATGAAAGAGATGTGCAAAACTGAAGGTCATCAGTAAAAAAAATGTAGAGAAATACATTCACTCATGTAGCTGCTCCATGACATACATGGCTCTTTATCATGCAAGTATTAGGATAAAAAACATTTCTTTTTTGTGATAGAGAAATTCAGAGAAAACACAAAAAACAAATCCTTTTTTTTTCTCTGAAATCAGCTCTTGCAAAGTTCCTTCTGGCTCTTACCATCATTCTGCCAGTTTTCACTCAGACCTTCTCAAACCTGAGCCCATCAGTCAGAGATCCTGCTAAAGATGCTGAGTGAGAGAGGAGGCGTTCCCTTCTTACACAAACTGCTCCATGTACAGAAATAGAGAAAAAAAAATCTTCAATGACTCCCCAACATTAGGGAGTAATTTTAGGGATTATGAAAACCCCTTTCATGTGCTGTACATAACCTGTGTTCCTTTAACTCCAGTTTGTTGCACCACTGCAGAGCAGGACAGGAGGAACTGTGACACATCCACCTCACCTTTCCAGAGATCAGAAATAAATGTAGCATAAATAAGCAAGGCCATTTAGGCTGCGCTCCATTTTTCTGAAATGAAATGTATTATAAAATCCTCTTACCAGGAATAGTATGGAAACAGTATCTTAACAAGTAAGCAGCATTAAGCAGTCAATAATTCAATTAACCAGCCCCTGTAAAAAGTCAAATATACCAATAATTTATGCACCTACTGAAATGTGCAAGGACAGCATAAGAGTGATATGAGTCACCTACCTTTAGAAAGATTTTAACTCTATCTGTTACATTTCACATTAGCTCCTGGCACATTTTAAGCATAAATAATATGATATACAAGAGCCCCAGGCGTGATTCAAAATGTAAGACAGCAGAACCACTGCATGCAGGTGTCTCAATTCATTGCCAGATTCCTCCTCTTCCCTAGCAGCAACAAAGTTGCTTCTCTCTTTCTGTGTCCCTAGGTGGTTAAATGATTAGTTGTTTATTTATATTCACTGACTCAAATGATTCTTTAAAAAGGTGTGTATCTGCTTCCCCTGGGATCTCAAATCTGGACGCTTGACTGCAAGAGCATTGCAACTCTTCCTATTGAGTTAACTCCTTCTACCAGCAGACTTACACGGTTTTTTTATGTTTCTAAGCAGATAGAACCCATCTTTTATAATTGGCATGAGCGTAAGCATTTACTGACTTCCCTGTCACCTCTGTTTGCACAGAGATCAGACCTGTGCTTGCTTTATTTCAGTCTCTGCAAATTCAAGTAGAAGCAGATGCTTCACTTCACCTATCTAATCTTAGCTCACAATTTTCTCTTCACAAGACATTCTCTTGGAATGGAGAATGTTTCACTCCAGGAGCTTGGGATACTCCTGTCTATCTAAAATTTTTTGCAGTTAATAAAGAAGAGTATGTGGAAAGAAAAATACTTATATACACCGAAGTTTTCACACAGCACTCATTTTAGTGTGGATTATTTTAACTGGATAGACAGAAAAAGCCTTATGGTTGATAGATGTGAGGATAGTTGGGTTTTGAAGTTAAAATTTCCAGGTTTTTCACCAAAACTGCTGAAAGAATCTGACCTGTGGCTCAAACACATGAGAAAAATAAAAGTTTGGATTTTAGCAGCTCTATTTATCCTGAAAACATCAGGTTAGGAAATAGGTCAAATCATTTTACTCTGTTCTGTTTCACCACTGTTCCTCTGTTCTGAGACAAGGGAGATTCTTCAAGGAACAAGAGCAATCCTACCTTTTACCTTTCATTCTATGCTATCCAGAGACTTAATAATGGATAACAGTAACTGATCATTTTAATGATGGCAGCTGAGTCTGCTAGGAGCTGAACCAAAAGCAACAACTAATTTCAAAGACACTTGATAGAAGAACTTAACACGTGCACTCAAAATTTTATCTCTTGTGTTAGATTAAAAAAAAAACCCAGTAAAATAAATTAAAACCAGATTAGTGAAAATGCACATCCTATTCATGATGACACCAGAAAGTCTCTTTTGTGAATCATATTTAATTCCCCCGAGCCTATTGCATAGTCCACACCTGGATATTTAAACCAGGGAAATGGAAAGGTTTATCTCCCTTTACTAAAATCCTGACCAAAGACTTCTAGACAGGTATTTCAGGATTAAAAAATAAACTAACAAACAAACCAGAACAACCAAAACCCCCTACCAAAATCCGAAAACAAACAAATGCAATCTATCTGCCACCACAGAGTTGAGAGATTTTACTGCATCAACAGCATTCTGCTTCAGGGAGCACTGGACTCAATAAACCGAGTGTACAGCTTAATGTATTTATTTTCAGGGTAATGATCAGTCCCATTCCTTGTCCTCTATTTATTGTTATTGTATAGCATTAGAAATGTGTGTGCTTGTGCAAAAACAAGATTGCAGTTTGTCTAATACACTTAAAATAACTCCAGATAGTGTATTTTTCATAAAAAAAAAAAAAAATTAAGCATTTTTCCTCTGAAAATGTACTTTTTAATATGTTAGGGTCAGTCCTTAATACATATACAATATTTTACTGCACATGTACTGAAAGCAGTGGGACCACAAGTAAAGAAGAAACTGAGCAGGGCTGGCCTTGTACAACCATACGCACTGTTGAAATGTTGATTTTACTGAAAACAGACAACAGCCTCTGCATTCAGTTTGGTCAGTCTTAAAATTTAGTGTAATCTATCTGGATTCTTCTAGCCTGTATCTGTTTTCTTTCCTTTTCCAGTGTCTCTTTGCTCCTTTTTCATTCCTTTCTTCTCTTTTTGAGTGTTTCAAAGGCAGCACTGTAATTAAAACAATATTTTAAAAACCTGACTGTGCTTAAGGTTTCAGAATGTCTTTTTTTCCTCCCATAAGGATAAGTTTTCCTTCCATCTCCCCCCGAAACTCCCTGTTTCTTTTTCTTTATTTTGTAGTGTTTTCCTCTTAAAGTAGTAACTTTTCTCCATTCTGATTTCCCCCCTCACAATATATCCTCAAATTATTCAGACACTGATCTTTTCCTTATTTTTTCCTATGCTACAAAACATAATGTCACTGCAATTGCTGTGCACACATTCCTTGCCAAATAATCATCATTCCCAGAGGAATTTGTCAATCCCAACAGACCAAATTCACTATAACACCAGACATGATAAGAAAACAGATTTACCAGGACTGGTCTAAAATAAAGGGATATTGTTTGTGTCCTCCTAGATTGTTTGAGCTCCTTCTACACTGTCACAGTCTTCTATTTGCCTATATTGCATGGCAGATATTGGAAAATTGCACAGAATGTCTGATGCATGTACTGAAGCCGTTATTTAGGTACAGATTCTCAGCATAGCCATGCAAAAGAAATTAAGAGATATTTCTAACTTGGTGTTATGTTTCTAGGCTCCATGGCAGTGGAGCTATGCAGGCCCAAGTGCTGGTTAGGAACTTGTGGTGTGAGTGAAAACTCCAGTGACTCCTCTAGCACAGTCCACACTCTTCAGGTTGGTGCTATGTACAAACTATTCTGCTGAAAACTCACATTCTCACTCAAACAAATTCCAGTAATGCAAAAGAAGGGTGTGTTCATGTCTATTTTGTCTGGCTGGGAGTCAAAGTATACTCATTCATAGTAGCAGTTATTAGATCTTTCATTCTGCTGAAGTACTTAAAGAACAAGTTTAGGAGGGAATAGTGATATAAAGCATATTTCAAAATGTACTTCTCATGGAAATATTCCCAAAATACTCATGAGGAGTTTGGATTTTTTAATTATATGTTCCAGTCGACAGAGGAGTAAGCTAATGATTATATCCTAAAGCTGACTTGCTGTTTCTCTTCTCTCATTCCAGTGATACAGATAACCGGGCAAGTGGAAAGGACACAATTGCAGCAGACGTATTTTTTAGTCTGTTTTTAGATATTGCTGCTTCACCCAGACAGTTTTATATGTATTGGAATTTAGACCTAGCATCAAAAATTGAATGTTTATATAAGTCCTCAAGATGAACAATTTCGTGCTTATTTTCCAGGATATTCATATGCTCTATTCTGGGTGAAAAAATAGCTTGAAAAAAATATCCTTCTATTGTTTAGGTTGATTTCCTTTTCTATCCAATACAAATGGTGGAAGCATTTTGATGGTAACTATTTTAAGATTCCCATAAGAAAGGACAATGAAAATGAACTTTCTGAAGACATCTTTTCATTTCAATACAGATGCAATAGCACTTGTGAAAATTCAGTGTACTGGCTTATTAATGTAATGTATTGGTTAAGAAAATACAAACCAAATATTTATTCAAAGACAGAATTACTTGTTATAAAGAACAAAATTAATTGCATCAATAATCATAGGATGATATTTTAATATTTTTCCTCATTTAGTCTGTGACACCTCAGGACCCCATCTTGATACCTTACTTGACCCTGCAATGTACTTGTGTTTTAGAAGTTGCTGGTAGGAGGGAAAGGGAAGCTGGGAAAGCAAAGACATAAGCGACCTCTGTTCTGCAAACAAATTACATGTCCTATGGTGTGATTGTGAATGGCACAAGTTCTTACTTAGAGTGAATGGAAATAAAAAGAGAAAAATTTAGCAAAGTTTTTTCTCTGATTTGAAACTATTGTATAAGATAAAAAACTCCCAAACCTCTCATGGTCTGATCACATACTCACTGTTTCAAAGACATATTGTCAATGATGTAGTTTTGATTTGGACTGTAGAAAAGATCCAGTCTCTCAATAGGATACTGAGGCACAATTGTTCCTCATTTCACTAGAAACAACTCTTTTCATTTCTATCCACACTAAGCAGGACCACCTGCTGTGGATCATGACTTATTGTGAATGGAAAACGACTCCTTTTGTAGTCCTCTCGTTTGTTTTATTGTATTGGTGTAAAATAATGATGGAACTATTTTCTTCATGTGTGTTCCCTGCCACTTTATGAAATATGTCCCATGATGCCATGAGTGATGAGGTAAATGTTCCCTCGTGCACAAGTGTTAGAATGTTCTGACATGCAAATGGAACAGGGTGAAGGAGGAAAGAAACTCAAGTTTTCTTTTCTCCTGTTTTTTTCTTTGTTGTCTCTTCCATTGCTAGTTTTAGGCATAATTCAGCTCAAAGAGATTTGAAGTTAAAATTCACTTATTGGCATCCTAAACTCAGAATTCCTATCCAAAATACCATAGTTTCTATTTAACATTTTTCTTGACTGAACCCAAATATTATCTGTGGCAATTCTGTCTCCCAGTCTCAGTTCTTTTTGCTGGTACTGGCTGTAGTGACATCAGAAATTCAAGGAAAGGACAGACAAGATGAAACTACATATAGCCCTAAATTATAAGGTAACTGAACAGTGAAATTGCCAGAATATTTAGAGTAACCTAGTCTACTAGAGCAAAAGGAAATTTCTGAGACTAGGCAGCCTTAGACATAGGAGGTCTAAAATCACCTCCTCTGAAGCTTATAAAAGTTAACACTTAATAGTTCATTCAGGTTACACCGTAGTGTACATAAAAGAAAAAAAAAACACACTGAACTTTTTGGACTCCTGCAAGTCTCCTGTAAGACAGCATAGTTACACAGCAAAAGAATTCAAAACATTTTCCCAAAGCTAAATTTCTGGCAGAATCACAAAATCACAGGATAAGTAGGGTTGGAAGGGACCGCTGGAGGTCATCTAGTCCAACCTTTCTGCTCAAGCCATCTCCCTTGTAGAACATCACATCACTCAGGATTGTGTCCAAACAGCTTTTGCATATCTCTGGGAACCAGACTCCACAACCTCGTGGGGCAGCCGGTTCCAGTGTTCTGTCACCCTCACATTAAAGAAGTTCTTCCTCAGTTCAGGAGGAACTCCCTGGTTATCAGTTTCTGTCCACTGCCTCTCATTTTACTGCTCAGCAGCACTGAGAAGAGTCCAGTTCCATCCTCTTGATGCCATCCTTTCCAATACTTACATGCATTGGTAAGATCCCCTCTCAGTCTTCTCCAGGCTAAACAGTACAGCTCCCTGAGCCTTTCCTCATAAGAGAGGGGCTCCAGTCCCTTAATCATCTTTGTAGCCCTCTACTGAGCTTGCTCCAGGAGCTCCATGTCTCTCTCTTGTACTGAGGAGCCCAGAACTGGACACAGCACTCCAGATGTGGCCTTATCAGGGCTGAGTAAAGGTGTAGAATCACCTCCCTCAATCTGCTGGGAATGCTGTTCCTAATGCACCCCAGGATCCCATTGACCTTTGTGGCCACAAGGACATACTGCTTGTTAATGGACAACTTGTTGTCTACTAGGGCTCCCAGGTCCTTCTCCACATGACTGCTTTCCAGCCCCCAGCCTGTCCTGGTCCATGGGGTTATTCTTTCTCAGGGACAGGACCCTGGATTTGCTGTCATTGAATTTCAGAATGTTCTTCTCTGCCCATCTCTCCAACCTGTTGAGGTCCTTCTGAAAGTCTGTCTGCATAGCCCTCTAGGGTATGAGCCACTCCTCCCAGCTTTGGGTTGTCAGTGAAAACAATGACACTCCTCACTGAGGAGGCCTCTGCCCCTTCATCCAAGTCATTGATTAATCAGTTAAACAATACTGGGCCAGTATTGAACCTTGGGGAACACTATTAGTGACAGGTCTGCAATCAGACTCTGTGGCACTGATCACGACTCTCTGAGGCATGGCCACTCTGACAGTTCTCAATCAACTTCACTGTCCACTTACCCAGCCCACACTTCTTCAGTTTATATATGAGGATATTGTGAGAGATGGCATTGGAAGCCTTGCCGAAGTTGAGGTAGACAACATCCACTGCTGCCCCCTCATCTATCCAGCCAGTTGTCCTGCCACAGGAGGCAATAAGGTTGGTTAAGCGTGATTTCATTTTGGTGCATACATGTTGACTACTCCTGATGGTCTTGTCTTCCACGTGCTTAAAGATGGCCTCCAGAATTAGCTGCTCCATCTGCCTTCCAGGGATTGAGGAGAGGCTGACAGGCTGGTAGTTCCCCAAGTCCTCTTTCTTGCCCTTTTTGTACATTGGGGTGACATTTGCCTTCTTTCAGTCCTCAGGCACTTCTCCTGATCACCATGACCTTTCAAAGATGATTGAGAGTGGCCTAGCAATGACATCCACTATTTCCCTCAACACTTTTGGGTACATCCCTTTTTGTCTTGAGGACCAAATCATATAAATTACTGTAAACATATGTGACAGAATACTGTGAGAAAATATGAAATGTATTTATTGAATCAAGAGAGCAATAGAGAAGTGTAGCCTGAACTATGTCTTTCTCAGTGAAAGCAAAGCTTCAACACACCAGACCAACATGCAGTTTTCATCACTCTCTAGCGGCACAACCTTTTGGCAATCTTGATTTTAGACATATAAGCTACCATTACCATAAAAGGATGGAACAATGCTTAAATCACTTATTCTAAATATGCAATTCTAAATGTTCTGAATGACAGATTATTTTATTTTACTGAATTACAGACAAGAAAACCAGTAATTTATATCCCAGTTCAAAGCAGGAGACTGACTCATTTTAGAAAAAGAAATATAGAAATACAATTTCAAAATAAAATTTCCATTTGGAATAATTATTTTTATGTATATATTAAGGAACTTATCTGGATATTTAGACCCAAACATTTATGGAAACATGGTTCTTTTCATGCAGCTCACTGACTTTCAGGGAACATATTCACTCCGCAAAACACAATAAAGTTATTGTCCACTCTGGACAATATTCAGGTCTAAATTCAGGTTAGCCTGAGCACAAGGCTGTATTCCGTGCTTAGGAATTTGAAGATCATGAAGTATCTCAGATATCTTTTGGGCACATTATTATTCTGAAGCATAATTTATCTTCCACTCAGTGGCACCCTGTTTCTCCACAAATAGTGTCTTCCCCAAAGACAGTTCTAATGTTCACTGCTCCATATCCCCATATCCATGTGTCTAAAAGTAAGTGGCAAGGACAGTCATCCTCAACACAGATTTCTATTTCTTATATTTGAGACATATTCCAGATAGACTGTATAAATCCAGGATGCACAGAAGAAAAATATACTCACTTTTGAAATACTGGCAGAATCTGGGTCTTTAATGTTGCAACAGGGTAACTCGAGACAGAGAGTGCTGACCAAAAATGTTGCAATTCAAAGGTTTTGCTGGTAGTGATAAATGAGCCAGCAAAAACAAAACACAGCAGGTGACCAAGTATCTCAGGTAGGACTTGATTTATTCATTTAGGAGTCTTTCTATTTAAATCAGTGAACTATTGTGAACTTTTGAATGAATAGCTTGTAGTTTCCTAAATTCAGTAACCAGTCTTTGTTACTTCAGTTGTGTTGACCTGCAACGACATGAGAAAATGTCTGGTAATTTTCCAGTGGAGTTTAATGACTCCGTATTAATGGGTTTTTAGTAAAGTAGGGAAAAGTAAAAGTTAATATTTCCATAAATACTAAGTTTCACTAAGTGAAATAGCCCCTACTAAGTTCTCATTAAAATATGAAATTAGAAAACAGTTTGATTTTTTTAAACATAGGATTACTTATTAGATTGAGTCAAATGTCAGAACGTATAAAAAGACCTTTTAGGATAGAAAAGAAACAGTGTTAGAGCTTGCTCCTGAGCTAATACAGTGTACTTAATGCCTTATTTCAATGACTCCTTGGACACAGCCTGTCGTTCCCTGTAGAATCAGTCCTTCTTGTTTATCATATAGTCTTCTCAAAGACACGGTAGCCTACCACTGTATGAACTGTATGTTCTATCTTCCACGGCACACTTGTGCACAAGTGGATATTTACAGACTAATTTGAATTTCATGCTACCTCAAAGTACAAGATCAAATCCTATTTGATGAATGAACCACAATGCAGAACCTGGTACTTTGACCCTAGTGAGGATCCTCTGCTGGCAGCAATGTCACAGGACAACTGAGGTGATGAATCTTGCTTGAATTTAAATCCAGAGGTCACAGACTTAGTCCTTGTCATCTTCTAGGAGGCCACTCAATGTAATAACTGAATAAAAACTCTGACTGTTGGTCTTAGCAAGAAGGAGATATTTGTCTGATCTCAACCTGTAACTCTATCCCCTTTTCCTCCAAACTAGATAGATACTGGCAACAAACCATCTTAACACCACACTGTAAAGCATCTAGCTTGCAGAACAGAACATCTGCATTGGAAACTATTGGTCATTAGTAGAAAATATCCACACAACTTTTACTTTCAGGGAAATAACCTGAGAATCCACTTGGTATCAATTTTTGAGTTAGGATGCTATCCTAGGGTTATTCAGTCAACAGCTTAAGGATGAAAGATACAGGACAAAAGTAGACTCTCCGTTCAAACATTAGCAATTGGAGAGAATTGAAGTATAATACTGATTTTTTAAATTAGAATTTGTGGTCCACAGCACTCAGCTGCTAACAAAGATGGAACATGTGTCAACATGCATGTATGCAAATATTATTCAAAGTAAACATGGCTCGTCATGCACATGGAAGTCACCAGATACACTTAGTGTGTGCAGGAGGAGAGTCTTAATCACTAACGTAAATCTGGAGACATAAACTAAATTTGAAACTTGATAATTTACAGATTTAGCTTGGCTTTTGTGGCAGGCAGGCAGGAAAAGATGCCTTATATCAGTTCACAGATAGGTCAGCAGTACAGATTTTGGCATAGGTTGCAAAGTAGACTACACAAATATTTTACTGCCTATTATCCAGCAAAAAATCTTGGAATAAAAACTAGGTGAACAGCTTGCTTACAAAGATAATCATTCTCTTTTTACATAGCTAACTTGTGTAATAATAATTTCAATACAATTCAGATAGTGTTTTTACAATAAACCATGATCAAATAAAATAGAGATATGAAGAAATCGTCAGTCTATATAGCAGAATGTTTGGCTAGATGACAGAGATAGCAGGATGATATAACTTTATTAGTACATTACATGTGGTCTGCACACACAAAACCGTTAATAGTTCAAGACATAATAAAGTTTTTTTTTGTTTTGATGTAATTTTTTGAGATACAAAAAAGCTCATTTGAAGTGACCCATTATATTAGAAACAAAAGGTAGCAATAAAAGCTATGCAAACCTGCATGATTTATAAAAAAATTACTAAGTAAAGTAAGTAAAACAAGAGCTGTTTAAGGTCATGAATTTACTAAATCAGATCACACAGATCCTTTAGAAATTTTCCCTTGATTTAGGAAATGTTAATGGTAAGGATTAGTTTCACAATGCAGACAAATTAACTGCTGTCCCTTAGATAACAAGATTACTTGAAATCTTTTTTTAGTAACAATATATTGATTTCAACTACTGAAGACCAATACCAAAAGCTTTTCATCAACTCACATTCTACTGATAATGGAAGACTATGTGAAGACAAAGTGAAACAGTGCAACCAGAATTCTCACTTGAAGATGCAAATCTACCACAGTTAAAATTTCTAGCTAAATGACAGGTAGCATTTAGTTCTCACAGAAATACTAGTTGTTGTGCAAAATAAGTAAAGCACTGCATAAAGAAGATCTTGATTTTTTTTTTTTTTTTTGAAGATGCAGAGATTTCCATAGAGACAATATTGACGTGATTCTGCACCACAAGTACCTAGGAAGGTCAGGTCCTTACACTCTAAGGAATTTAATACAAAATGCATTTATTCCAATTAACAAGAAGGAGAACAAGGCTGCTTTACTTTTCTTCCTTGTAGAAAAATTCTTTCTATATAGCCCCCCGTGAAAAGACAGAATGCATAGAGTGGGTGTATTAGTTGCACATCATAAGGGCGGATTTTACACTGTACCTACTGACACAATGATAAAGCTACAGCTGTAACAACTTATTCAAAAATCAATTCCTTGTTACAGGCTTTTTACAATTGTGCTAGAAGTGACTTAAAGAGACTTGCTATTCTCACTGAAGGTGCAAAAAGTACAGGCAACTATTCATGTACTCTAGAAATGATAACAAATAAATCACTTATTACAGTAGCAATAATATTCTCTGCTGTACTGAGACATAATAGTAGTACTTACTAATAAGATAGAGGAACCGTAATCACTATAAATAGGAAAATAGATTATAGTATTCATTTTAACAGATTTTCGAATCTTAAGAAAATCAGCTCTTATTTTAAAACCAAGTAAGAAACTCAAGAAAGGAACATGGCAGGTGTTGCATAATAACAACAATGTGCTTTAGAAATTAAAAAAGCTTATTAAAAATATGTACATTATTTTGCGAAAACCTTAAGCTTGGTGTATTTGTATATTAAGAGAGAACTTCAGCAATTATAAGGTAATATGAAAGACCTAACTGGTAAGACAATGCTAAGTTAAAATCAGAGTTAGAAGTGGAAATTTAAATCCTGAACCTTTTCTCATTTTTCATATTTGCATAACTGCTTTTCTACTTCCAAGGAATTCCAATATTTAGACATATTTAGAAAATATATGCTTGGGTGGCCTTTTCTATTTTTTCCTTTCCCCTCTCCTCCTTCTTTTTAATAGAACAGTAAAATCACAGAACAGTTTGGGTTGGAAGGGATATTTGAAGGTCATCTAGTCCAATTCTCCTGCAGTGAATGGGGAGATCTTCACTTGTATGAGGTTGCTCAGAGCCCCATCCAACATGAATGTTTCCAGGGATGGAGCATCTACCACCTCTCTGGGCAACCTGTTCTAATGTTTCATCACCCTCATTGCAAAAAATTTCACTCTTATATTTAATCAACTCAAGGAAATCTACCCTCCTTCAATTTAAAACCATTACCCCTTGTCCTGGGTGAGGAACACTGTGACAAATAATGATAAGAAAGAAGATTGGAAGAAAATCAGACATCATGAATTATAAATATATTGACTTGACGTGAATAGTGTAAGCTGCAGGAACTACTTCTTGAAAACCTCACAGAAGAGATAAATGAAGAACCAAAATTGCAGCTGAAGTCTATGCTGCTTCTCAGGTGAAACTGGGAATGCACTGGGGGAGAGATGCCGAATAGAGTCTGAATGCCAAATGAATTCAAAGGAAACAATTGCTTTGTGGGGTTGCAGCTTGGGGCAGGGGAAGAATTTGAAGAACACCTAAAATTTCAAACCTGCACAGCAGAAGAGAAATTCCTTGAAAAAGAAAGTGGCAATTGAAAAAGAAACATTAAGGAAAAGGATAAACCTTCTGTTATTACAAGCATAACTCTTCAGGAAATTTCAGCCAGCAGGTTAACTCTACCTCCAGTTGAAAACACAGATGAGGCCAAAGGGAAACGACTCAAACAGGTGTTTGCCAACTCGTTGAGTTAGGCTTTGTTAAACAACTTCTTTCAAAGATACGTGTGAAAGACATGGAACCATTCATTATGGTCATAATAGGAATGCAAAACATGACCATTTGTAACTGGGATGAAAGAATTAACTGTTTAGAAAGGATGGAATTAAAATGAAAGGTGGTGGTACAGTACTGTGCACTCACAAAAATGACTGATTAATTAAAGATAATATTCCCCATAGATTAAAAAGCCCAATTTTTTTGGGAAGACTTGTCGGGTGTACGCTAATACTTCTCTTGCATCAGGGCTGGAAAATGGTTAATTTGGTTTTGTAAGTTTATGTGAGATATATAAAGTAGTGCTACTTTTCGATTCTTACTGATTTCTTAGCATTTATCTTCCAACCTGTATCAATTCACAACAGTAATTCTCAGGCAAGCTTTCATATAAATAAGTAGTAAATTCCTAAATCAATTCACCTGTGCTGCTCTGGTAATCGCTCAAGATTCTGTGAAAAGAAACATCCACCTTTTGGTTGAGAGATCTCAAGATAATTCATTTTGTTTCAAATTGGCACCAAAGAAAGGAACAGATAAAAACCTAAGGAATTCAATTTATTGGTATGGCAGACAGAAAAATTAGGAGGATAATAAATAAAGTCAACAGAGAAACACAAAGATTTGAATGTGGAGGTAGAAGTACTGAATTTAAATAGAAATGTAGTATCTGGAGTCCTCACAAAGAAAAGAGAAAATCAGAAGACATACAGTCTGCTTGGATAAGTAAGCAGAAAAGCCAGAACTTTAAAAGTGAAAATATCTGTAAACATATGGATAAAGGATCAATGAGTTACACAAATCAAAGTCAGAAGTACAACTATCCGTAAGCACATTTGAACTTCACTTTTCTTTGTGAAAAATTCTAAGGAATTTAAAATAGCATAAAATTAGTCATCTAGAGGTAGGATAAAGGAAATGACTGCATCAGATGTAGAAGCAAGCTTACTTTGTCAAAACTGAAGGGAATTAAAATCCATAAACTGGGATATTTATAGACTTCTGGTAGAAAATTTTCAATTAATCATTCACATAGAGGTTGTAACCTGGGACTGACCAATAGAAAGCCTACTACTCTTCTTACTTTCAAAAGTATGTACAGGGCAAAAAAAAGGAAAGGAAAATGCCTCAACTACTACAGTCCTTCTTGACTTCTGTTCAGAAACAACTCAGAAAGGAAATCACAAAGAAAAGGTGATTGTACATGGAGGGAAGTAAACTAAAATAAAATTTTTTTTCAAACATGAAAAGGTGCCTTTTTTTGTTTTATCACTCTTCTCAGACAATTGAAATGCATCCATGCTAATTTATCTAAATGTAAGCAGAATCTCTGATAAAAATGCCTCATGGGAAATTATTTTTTAATTCAGAAAAGATCAGGTTTTATAGAACTGACTTACAGGAAGAAATTTTACATAAACAGAAAAATAGCAACAACAAAATCCCCCAAACCAACCAAAAAAACCCAACAACAGAAAAAAAGACCTACATTGAAAGGTAGGTTTTCACACAAGAGATGCCAAAGATGTTCTTTAATAACAGACCTTGATACTCATCCCATTTATTATTTTCACTGGTGATGGTAATATGAGGAATTCTAGCAAGACAAATTTCAGAGGCAGTTTCAGAGGCAGTATCACTACCAAAGACTGCATTATTCCTTCAGGAGTAATTAGATTTCTCTGCAGATAAACCCGAACAAACATACAAATGGAAAAAGGAAACACACACAGAAAAAACCCCAAACCTCAGACCGAAAATTTCACCCACTTAGAGAATAATAATAATAAGAATGTATGTCCTAAGATGAGAGAGGCAGTATTGGTTGATTATACTATTGCAGGGGATTATTATGACTTGGCTGAAAAAGACCCAAATTAATTTCTAACATCCAAGAACTGAGAGGCATTCAGCAATGGGGAACTAGGTGTACCTATCTACAAAGCACTGAAAATGCCACATGGATAATCCTTTACAGACATCTGATAAGTATTTAAAAATACAAGATTCATTTAAAGCAGGTTGGTTTGGAGAAGAGTTTCTCCATTTGAGGAAAAAAACATGGTGTTAAAATGGTCTCATTTTTCATGTTAGGAATACAAAAGCTATAATGACATGTAGTTACTGACTAGGATATGAGATCTATTTATGTTACTTAGGAGTACTAAGGTTTTTTGTGTTCAGTAAGACCCAGCTTCCTCTGCTCGCTATAGCTGTAATTATTCTATGGTTCAAAAAGTTGTACTGAGAATCTTCTTGGGTGATAATGAAACATACTATGATTAGTGTGGTTAGACGGGGTATTAGGAGTTTTTTAACCATCAGAGGTTCAAAGTTCTTGAAAAGCTGATCATCTCAGAGGCAAGTAATTTTGAGATTGGATTTTACAAGTTCATGAACAGTAAAGAAGAGTAAGGGGAGAATATGAGGCTAAATAAGCAATCTTCTGGCACGAAATTTTAAGAAAATGAATTGTTGGTGTATTTAAAGTGACAGTGGATTGCCGTGCATTGTGGTTTTGCATTTAGTAGGCTTTAAGCCTCTATGGTTACCAAGTAATACTGAGAAACTCTTGAAGTGATAGACAAACATATAGAAAAGGAGAAACTGTGCAGATATAAAAGTTGGGAAGGATTCCAAGCCCTTACCTCCCCTTTCAGATCAGCAGCAGCATTGCAAAGTGGTAAGTGCACATGTATGTGATTGTTCAGTTCATGTGAGAGCTGACACGTCTGAATGGTTCTTAGTGAAGATGCAGGAGTCTGTGTCTGCCCACAGCTGCTGAGGTACACACAGCAGAGAAAAATATCTCAGTAGAACTAAAGATGTATGCATGCCTCGAAGACATGGGAGAAATTCCAAATCCTGTATCAATGTGATAATATCTGTCATTTGATACAAGGCAAAAAGTCCATATCAAACTCAGGATAGCTGACTGATTCTTTCCAAAAAGATTTTTTGCAGTTAAAAAAGCAGAATCTCTATTTACCAACATCTTCAGTATTTCCTCTCATGCATTCCCTTCTATCATTTATGTAAATAAACTTACATATACAATACAGTATCAGAGAAAGAAAAAGAACATTCTGAATTCTTCTCTTACTGTCATTACATAGCTCAGAATCTGTTTCAATTAGCACAATACTGTCTATGCCCTAATTTTAGGGTGACTTTTCATGGTTTTCCTAGAAACTCAGGCTCTGGAGTCATGAGATAATGATCATAAAATATAAGGATGAAAGATAAAACTCCCTTAACTTTTACTGGTGAACCTAAGCATCTACAAGTTATCGCTTGCACTGGTTGCTCACCTATCTTGAACAGTACAAGCACACAAAATATAACGACGTGGTCTAGATGAAAAAAAAAATAGCTGAAAAATAAAACCTACTCAGTTTATTCTTAATGCAGTTTTAAACTCACTCAATAGTTCAGGCTGAAAAAAAAAGGAAATTAAAAAAAATTGTTCTAATCATCTTAAGAATAACAGTGAAAGACGCAGTCAGTCTTAATTCTGATCCAGCTGTTTGACTACAGTCACTACCAAATGGCAGTGCAAGCAAAGGTTTTTTACATGGAAAAAGTGAAATACACACCAAAATTTCAGAAATGCACAGACTACAGGACACATACAAATCATGTGTTCACAGCTCAAATTTTAAGCCTCAAATGATAGAAACCTATAGGCTCCTCCATAGTAAGGTATGACCTATATGCCCATTAGTGGCTGAATGTACACTGGACCTCAAATTTCACCAGCTTTATAGGAGGTATTTTTACACAGGATTCAGGAATAAATTCTTATGCAGGAGAATAGCTCCATTTCTCTTAGGCTACACTTAGCAAAAGCAGAAGGTACAAAGTCTCAAAATAATTGTAATGGTGTAATTATTTTAAAATATTTGTTCCATCAAGACATCTACTGCTGCTCTAAAGAACTATAGCAGTGAATTTCAGAGTGCCAAAGTGTTTTGTCAGTGAGTAGTCTAGATAGTTTTACACCTTCTCTTCTCTTTTTAAGTTAACTATAAAAACAGCTATAAAAAAACACTGAACATTGAATGCCTCCCAAAATAAGACATTGATACTGCTAACACAAAGCAGAATAAAAAGTAAGGTTAGGATAAGCTCCAAGGTATGTTTGTAGGAAAAAGGTTAATGCATATTGGTATCATAGAATCACAAAATTTGTGAGTTGGAAGGGAACTCTGGAGGTCACCTGGTGCAACCCCTCATGTTCAAGGAGGAACACCTAGATCTTGCTGACCAGGATCATATTTGGGTGGATTTTCAATGCCTCCAGGGAGAGGCACCCCCCTCCCTCTCTGGGAAACCTGTGCAGTGCTTAGTGACCGTCAGTATGAAAGTGTTTCCTGATGCTCAGAGGGAAACCTCCAGTGTTTAGGTCTGTGCCCATTTCCTCTGGTCCTGCCACTGGGCATCTCAGAAAAGAGCCCTGCTCAGTCCTCTTTGTGCCCTCCCTTCAAGTATTTGTATACATTAATAAGATCCCCCCTGAGCCTTCTCTTCTCCAGACTGAACAGTCCCAGCTCTGAGTCTTTTCTCATGGGAGAGATGCTGCAGTCCCTTCATCATCTTCGCAGCCTTTTGCTGGATTGTCTCCAGTATGTCCACACCCTTCCTGTTCTGAAAAGTCCACAACTGGACACAGGCCTCCAGATGTGGCCTTTCCAGTGCTTAGTAGAAGAGAAGGATCTCCTCCCTCAGCCTGCTGGCAGCACTTTGTCTAACACAGAGCAGGTTACCACTGACCCTTTGTGGCAAGGGCATATTGCCGGCCCATGTTCAACTTGGGTGATTAACAGGACCCCCAGGTCCTTCTCTCTGACAAGATGCTTTACAGATGGGTTGTCCCCAACACATACTGATGTGCAGGGTTGTTCTTCCCCGGGTACAGGACCTGTTGAACTTCATGTGGTTCCTTCCACTCCATTCCTCCAGTTTGTCCGGGTCTGTGTGGATGCCATCACAACCTCCAGCCTGTTAGCCAGTCCTCCCAGTTTTGTGTCATCAACAAACTGGCTGATGATACACTCTGCCCCATCATCCAGATCGGTAACAAAGATGTATCAGGACTGGACACAATTTTGACTTCTGGGCTACACCACTATTTACTGGTCTCCAAGTAGATTTTGTGCCACACAGAAGTTTATCAAGTTGTTCAAGCAGGATATCTCCTTGGTGAAGCCATGCTGACTACTCCTGATGATTATCTTGTCATTCAAGTGCTAGGGCTAGTTACTCCATCATCTTCCCTCAGGACTGAGGTGAGGCTGGCTGTTCTGTAGATCCCTCAGTTCTCATTTCTGCCCTTCTTGAATATGGGCGTGACATTTGCTTTCCTCTAGTTCAGGCACTTCTCCCATTCATTATCAAACATGAGTGACAGCGGCTGAGCAATGACATCTCCCAGACCCCTTAGCACTTTTGAGTGCACACCTTCATCTTCTTTATCTGCACAGGCTTCCTAGCATTTTTACCTGACTTCCTGTTTGTTGGGATGGACCTTTCTTGAGCATGTACGTGAGCCTTGAATATTAATAAGCTTTCTCAGGCCTTTCTTCCCTCCAGGGTTTTATCTCACAGGTCTCTCAAATCTGGTCTTTGAAGAAGCCAAAGGCTGCTCTCCTGAAGTCCAGGAGTGTAAGCTTATTTTTCACTTTGCTCCCTCTCCTAAGTGCCTGAACTTCACCATTTCACGTTCACTGCAGCCAAGGCTACCTTTAACCATCACATTCCCAATGAGATCCTCCTTTCTGGTGAGGCAGAAGTCCAGCAGAGCACCTCTCTTTGCTAGTTCCATCTATCACTTGGAAGTTTTCATCAATTCACTGCAGGAAACTCCTGGATTCCTTATGTTCTGTTGTGCTGCCCATCCAGGAGATGTCAGGATACTTAAAGTCCCTCATGAGGACCAAGACCTGCAAATGTGAGGCTGCTGTTCTCTGTCTCTAGAGGCCTCATCCACTGGTTCTTCCTGGTCAGGGGGCATGTAGCAGACACCTGCTATAATGTCTCCTTTTTTCTCTTTAATCCTGATACACAGACTGTCACTTGGCTCCTTATTCATCCTCAGGCAGAGCTCAATGCACTTGAGATGTTCTGTCACACAGAAGGCAACTCACTCTACTTATCCTTCTGGGCTGTCCTTCCTAAAGATCCTGTATCCCTCCATTCCAGCACTCTAGTTATGAGAATTGTCCCACCATACCTCCACGATCTCATCAAGACTGTTGCCTTGGTGCTGGTGTTACCAGGCTTCCTTTTGTGTGGATCATGTTTTTCACTGTCAGGCATTGAACACAGTCTACTGGATGAGCTGGCCACTTGAGGTAAAAAAGAAAAGTCAGGGTAACAAAAAAAAAAATCAGCAAAAACATTACTATGTCTCATGACTGTTTCTTTCAGAGAGTAGCTCTAAGTGGCATCCTAAAGAGGGAAAACTTGCTCCACAGTGAAAAATATCTGAGTACATGAATTCTTCCTCCTCATCGCAAGTGGCTTTGTACAAAAGGACTGTCCATAAAACAGCCAGCCTTTAGGAACTGGCTGCCATGGAACTTAAAAATCATCATCTTTGTTGTGGCATTAAGCTCTGAGTCCATATGTGTGTCACAAACCCATAATTTCACTTTACAGTAACTCAGAGCTCAGTTCAACCTCTTCTTACACCTAGTAATAGTTTATGATTTATGCTTTATAGTCTACCCCCTTACACCATAATCAAGGATGATAAAAGGATTATTATGAACACTTGCAGATGCTTCTCTGTCTAGAAACATTTCTTTTTGAACAGATTTTTAGAACACCTCTCTTCCTTTTTGCAAGTATTTAGGAATCAGAGCTGGGTCAAAGTCCGAGTCTCATTTTTATCCTTTGGGAACTTTATAGAATATTAAATCTATAATTCCCATTTGAGTCAAGGACTGTGAAATGAAAGAAAGCTCAGAAGGAGCCTGCAGCCTCTTATTTTCCCTTCCACTTCCCTTCCCTGCAATTTTTTTTTTATTAACAACTTAATTCAGACTATAAAAAAAGAGAAAACACTGTGGTTAATGCTTGTCAACAAAATGACTGAATTTTGCGTAGGCCACTAATGTATTACATTATTCTATACAAGAGAACATGATGTCAATAAATATCAATAAATGTCAATAAAGATTTTCTGATGTAAACTGATGGTTTACAATTTACTTTCTTAATTATCATTAAAAGTAACCAAAATTAAGTTTCACAAGACACTGTTATTTGAAACCAGTAATGCCTGTGTTCCAACCTATCTATCCCAAGTAATTTAAAGATAATTGTGACTGGAATCAGATTGCTATATGTTTGTTTTTTTTTTTCTTACCTGATTGTGATGTTGAATATACAAGCACTAGTATTTTGGAGAAGCCTATTGATAGACCTTTTGTGGAAAAATAACTGGGCGTAAAAAGAGAGTCATACAGCAATTTTAGGGGAAAATACAATTGCTACTCCCTGGATGGAATGTGGTCAACATATCTCACCTCCCACACACAATACAATCTAAAGAGGACTAAACAGAGGGTGGAACAGAGTGGAAACACCGTGTCCAGATGCTGTTGAAACCCCTGCAGAGGAGGGAACTCGGTGGTACCTTTTAGCTGATAAGCTGCACAGCAGTTGAAAACGAAGGGAGATAAAGGAAAATGTCCTGCTGCTCAATCAGCAACCGTGGTGAAATCATTGTCCTTGGACTGATGCATGTCCCCATCCCAGGGTTATCTCAGATACCATACTGAGATACCCACCCCAAAGGAATGACTATGCCTCACTAAGATGCATGAGAAAAGTAACTCAAGCTCCCCCTAAACAAAAATAAAGAGTATAAAAGTAAGTTAAGAATGGGCTGAGCCTGTCCTTTTCACCATGGGAACAAGAACTGCACTGTATATGTGCTGAAGGATTATCTTGTGCTAGCTTTTTTTAGGGATTAGATCTTGTTACTGTTTCATTTTGAATACATTTTTGCAGTCAGAAACTATCACCAGCAGTCTTTGAACCTTAACCTATCACAATTTTATTAATTAAGAAGAGCTTTATTCTGCAAACGGTAAAGGTGAGTCCTTCAAGAGCGCTGGCAGTAGGTAAAGGTGTGGAGACCCAGGAGGGGGTCTCTCTATTTGGAGTGTGACCCTAAACAAGTTGGTTGAGCCACCCTCTGATCTGTGAAATGCTCAGAGAAGGGTCCCCATAACAGGGCATTGACAGACAGGTCAGGCACGAGGGGTCTCGGCTTTACTTGGGCTCTGACAGACTGATCAAACACTAAGGGTTTGAGAAAATCTATGCTTTTCACATGACATCTTTGGAAAAAAAAACGATTTAAAATGAAAGTCAGTGTTAGATTTTTACTCCCCAACTTCTACAGAATTCTTGCTATTTACTTAGGTGCTTGTTGGTTTATTAGATACTTCTGAGCTTATGGGGATTCATGAATCCATTATTATTGGTTCTTCCAAGCACTGAGCATCATTTTTCACACCTTTTCTGACAATAGCTCAAAGTCAAAAGAAACTGTGAAACTCTATGGTTTAATTAATTACCAACATAATCTAAGGACTTTCATAACTGTTTATTTTTTGTTGATTTTGAACAGCAAGGTTACATTTAGGCATCAATTCCTGAGAAGTCATGAAATCATCTTGTAACTTTTTTTGTCCGGAAACTACAAATTCTCAGCCAGTTTTTCTACATCCCAATTATGTGTTTAATGTCTTTCAGGATTTGGTGCTTCTCTATTTTCTCCCCAAGTAATTCCTTTTTTATCTTCACCTATTCTGTATTAGTGTTTTAAGAATCACACTTTTAATTTGCCATATAAGTAAATAGGAAAAAAATGTTTTGAAATAAAGCCTGTATTGTAGCAATAAAAGAACAATATATGCCTTGCTATAGCTCACTTTTCATCTTTCTGGAAGTGGATGAAAAATTAACCTTGTGCTTCCTTACACACAGCAGCAGTTGGGGATTCTTTTCACTAGGCAATAGCAGTGAATGCTGAAATCTATTGGCTTATGTTAGATTTCTGTACACATGCAAATAAAAATGCTCTCCTCCACAAGGTCATATTCTCTATATAATTGCAGTGGCCATCCTTTCATAGCATTATATAACAGGGAGGTGCTCTCTCAAATATTATCATTTGATGGTTCAGTGCAGCACTTTCATAGCGTACACCTTAATGTAGCATGTAAAAGTGTAATAGACCATTACTGCATTCAGACATATCTCCAGATCAGTGATCAGGTAAAACCTTAAATGGAAAGAAAGGCTGCTCAAATAGCTCCACAGTACTTGTCTCTCTGCAGCTACAAAAATGTTAGTGAGCCTTCAACGTACAGTTTCTCAACTCTTTCAGGAAAAGAATTGTCACCTGGGGAAAGCAAATGAATAAACATTTTTCCAATACTCATTTGTACTCCGTCAGGTATGACAGCTGGAAAGGATTTTGAAAGTGTTGAATTTTTGTTTATTTGTTTGTTCATTTGTTTGGTTTAAATGAAAGTGCATGTGTCTATGCTGTTTACAAAGATTTGTGCATCTCCAGGTGTCCTTCACCTCATGAAATGGGAGTATGAATGATTATCAGGAAGTTGCTTTTAAATAACTTTTGTGAGATAGCATTTTTATTTCTACCAAGAGGCTGATGCGTAAAGATACCTGCAAGACAAAGACAGTGGACTTGCATAATGTTGAGAACCAAATCTAGTCATGCTTTTTTCTCAGCTCACAAATCACAGTGATGGAAAATATGATCAAATATATAAATGAAAATAATAAGGAGAAATAAAACAACATATGAATAATTCACAGTCTAAATACTACTCAAAACAAAAGGGAAACAAATCTGGGAGGAGTGGCCAATACCCCAGAGTGCTGCACAGCCTTTCAGAAGGACCTCAACAGGCTGGAGAGATGGGCAGAGAGGAACCTTCTGAAATTCAGCAAAGGCAAGTGCACAGTCCCGCCCCCGAGGAAGAATAGCCCCATGCACGAGGACAGGCTGGGGGTTCACCTGCTAGAAAGCAGCTCTGTGGAGAAGGACCTGGGGGTCCTGGTGGACAACAAACTGTCCATGAGCCAGCAGTGTGTTCTTATGGTCAAGGAGGCAAAAGTTATCTTGGGGTACATTAGGAATAGCACTGCCAGCAGGTTGAGGGAGGTGATCCTGCCCCTCTACTCAGCCCTGGTGAGGTGACACCTGGAGTGCTGTGTCCAGTTCTGGGCTCCTCAGTACAAGAGAGACATGGAGCTCTCACAGTGGGTCCAGCAGAGGGCAGCAAAAATGAGCCTGTTCAGTCTTGAGAAGCGATAACGGAGAGGAGGTCTTATCAGTGTAAATAAGTGTCTGAAGGGGGGGTGTCAAGAAGATGGAGCCACGCTCTTCACAGTGATGATGAGCAATGGGAAGGAAACAGGCAGAAACTGATTAACAGGAAGTTCCACTTATGAGGAAGAACTTCTTTACTCTGTGGCTGTCTGTACCCAGAGAGGTTGTGGAGTCTCCCTCACCAGAGGTATTCAAGAACACACTAGATGCCAATCCTGTGCAATGTGCTCTAGGATGGTCCTGCTTGGCCAGGGAGGTTGGACCAGATGACCCACTGTGGTCCCTTACAACCTTATCCATCCTATGTGAAATATATTTATTTTCTACCAGCTCTTTCATGCTGGTAGGAAATAGGACTTCTCGTATCAAGGGATACACTTCAAAATTTTTTAAAAGCATAATATGTCAACATATCATTATATTGACGTGATGTATCTTTTAATACTGGAAAATAATAAACACATAAAAAAGTTAATAAAATTATAATATTAATTTGAAATATTTCTGGGCTTCTGGTAGTAAACATGAAAACCTGTAAGTAATCATAGAAAAATAGAATATTAAGGATTGAAAGGGACCTTAAAGATCATCTAGTCCCCTCTAATTGTGACATTCAGGGCATTCAGGTGACACGATCTGATTCTTACTGAGCATGAAAAGTGTTTGGCAAGAAAGAAGCTAAAAGGTGGGAAAGGAGAGAATAGATACCATAGCAATTAATTCTAAGATTGTTCACTTCATCATTCAAAGTTCTTTATATCGTATATGAATATGACTTAGAGTAATTTATGTAATGAGTGTTTTTTTTAATCATATTGGGAAAAACGGTTCAGATTTATTTTAATTTTTTTTAATAAGAAAATCCAGTGCAGCAAGAAAAATGGGTTCTGGCAAAAGAAACACCAGGGAAGTTGTAAGAAAACAGCACAGATTCAGAAAAAAAAAAAAAAAAAAAAAAAA
>VWZW01003471.1:1118254-1156092 GCA_013397115.1 Edolisoma coerulescens
AAAAAAAAAAAAAAAAAAGAAGGATAATTCAAGACATGTAACTCAGTTATGTGACCACTTTCCTAGATATGGTTTCCACAGTATGAAGTAACACAACTCATTTAGTTCTTTTAAGTTCTGTGAAGGAAAACTGGGCTTACCACAACTATCTGTAAACTAAACTATACTCTAAACCTCTTCTGAATTATTTGCAACTATCCACTTGAGCCAAAGTATGCTGCACTGAAAACTAGCTGAAGTTAGTATTGCTCATTTGAAAAACATGAGAGGCTGAGACTCTGTAATATATTGGTAGGAAATGAAATACACAGAATGTGTAGCTGTAAGAACACTCATGCCATGCATAATGTTTTATTGAACACAACACAAACTGAAAGATAAAGAAGTGGAGAATTCTATATTCTGTATCTCCCTGATCTGAATGATCAAGATCAAGTAGATAATCTCTGAGAACAATTTAAAGTGTCTATAACATAGCCAGATAACTAAGTTAGTAAAATACTTTAACCATATTGTCAACTGGAAGTCACTAAATGTATCTAATAGTAGTTTAATTACCTTCTGGGATAGCCAAAAGAATGCCCAGATTTTGAATAATGTCAATGAAGACACAGGAGATGTTTTTAGCAGTGGTATAGTGTCTTTACAAATCTGAAAGAGAGACAGTTCCTGGAGTTGTATCCCAGGATTGGTCAATTTCTGATTATTTCAAAATATCCCCAAGTTACTCTCTGAAAATGTATGAAGTGAAAGCTATTTGCCCAGAGAAGATTTTAGGTTTTTAGGTTTTACATTCTCTCTGAAGTAAGGCATCAAGAATTACACACACACACACACACACACACACACACACAGAGAAACTAAGCAATCGCCTTAGGGTTCTGCGGTCTAATCTTCCTTCCACTATTTTGTTCCACCTTCCCTTTCCCCTCTCTTCATTTACAGGGAAGCTTAAAATGGATTTGGAATAGGATACAAAATTTGTCTCACAACAAAAAAAACCCATCTATTTTATAATTTCTGCTAAGATCTATACACCTTGAAAAATTAGTGGAAAGAATGTAAAGAAAGTTACAAAAAGTATTAAATGCATTTGAATATACACATATTTAAAAGTTAGGAAGAGCTGGCAGAGACGTCTGCAAGACTGAAATGTTGTCTTAAGCATCTCCAGCTATGAATGTATTAAAGCATTTCTGGTATCTCAAGTAACTCCCAAGAAACATTTTTTTTTAAATTTTGTTTCAAATATGCTCTGTCTAATAAGGTTTTTAAACCTTCTACATCACTCAGAAAATCACCCACTGGAACACTCCTGAAGGTGGCATGAGAAAGAAGTGTGAGTTAGAGTGAAACTCTCAATAGAAAATGGCATTGAATCTTCTAGAAATATGTATTACTTGAAATATTCAAATTTTATTTATGATAAGGAATTAATATTCAGAACTTTCTCCTAGCTCTGTTTACTTGTCAAAGTACTATCAAGGTAAAACCAGAAAATATCCAACACATTATGAAAGAGATACATTACCTTCAATCAATTAAGAAATGGTAAATATTAGGATTTGTCACAGACATATTCAGAGAGAAAACCAAAGGAAAAAATGACAAATACCAAAATTTCTATCATGGCAAATTGCTACAGCAGATCTTTGCAGATTTCACATACAACTACACAAGTATAGATACCGATACAGATCTGGGTTGAGATTCTCAGACCAGCTCTTGATAACTGAGTAAAAGTAGACACTTTATATCAGTTCAGGAAATCATGCTACCACAAGGATTTACATCATTGAAGGTTTTAAAGATGTAGTCCCTTTCTTAAACTCCTTTATAGAAGACGTTGTTATCAACTGTATTATATTAAATCAATGACTAATCATATCACTGCACCATGAACAAGACCTATGCAACCCCAAAACCCCACATGTATTCCCCATATTTGACATGAAATTATATCAGCAAATATTCTAGGTGAAAAAAAGGCAGATGCCAGCATTTTGTAAAGAAGCTGACTCATTTGACTAAGCATGTTTTTAACCATTTATATCACACATAGCAACACTTCTAGACAATGTTAAAAAACCAAACCAAACCAAAAAAAAAAAAACCCAAAACACCAACTGAAAACCGGAGAGCAGTATGTTAGGAAAAATATCTTCATTTCCAATGCCAGAGACCAGATCAATTCAAAATTTTAGTCATTAAGCAACTCTTTTCCTCTCTTTGATGGCTACAACTGTTCTGAAGACACATAGGGGATATATAAGTTAAAGTGATGACTATGGCACCAAACACACTCACGGTTTGTGACCTTGGAATCGGTTTCTATTAAAGCTTAAAAATTCTTTAGGTCAAATTAGAAATACTGGAAACAAAGACTGCCAATATCTTGTTGGTTATGGCATAAGATTATTCTTCAAATGAAAGCCAAGAACTGATGGTCTCAGTAAGAAAAAAAAAAAAAAAAAGAAAAATAAAAGGAAAATTAATTGGCAGAGGTTATTGTATACTAATCTTTTTTAAAAAAGTGTAATATTTCTATCAGTCATTGGAGCTCTTAATGCATTCCAGCCTGTAGACAATGCAGCAGTAGTACAGAACATTAAGCAACAGTGAATTATTCTGAACAATAGTACCCTTCCTTGAGATCTTTTCCCCCACAATTTCTCAGATAAAAATTTCCAGTAAGAATTGCATTACACAACTCCTATCATGGCTGGAAATTTTAGCTACATGGATGTAGATCTACTTTTGATGCCTCTAATAGATTATCAGGAATCTGCAATGACTAGTACATTTGGAATCATGTTCCTCTGAATGCAAACTATATTATGAAAACTATCTTGAGTTTTTATGGGTAAGTCTATTTTCTACCAACTGCATGTTTTTCTCTTTTTTTCTCAAATCTAGAATAAGAGCCCTCATTAGCCTATGATTAACTAACATACATTCCCTCCAGCGATTTCAACATTCGGTGAAAATAATTTCATGGTCAGAAGTGAAACCAGATATTGTGTGGAATTTCTCTGAGTCCTTCTGTACTATGACAAATATAAAATTACATAAATATATATCAGGTAGCTAACAGTTGTCATGTTTTATATGTACATCATCTAAAGTCAGATCATCATTCTAACTTCGCTGAGTTGAGTATTCACTGTAGTCAACATTAAGTCCCCTCTTATTCATTTTTGCATTGCACAGCAGAACACAGATTAGATCCAATGCTAATATCAATTCAAGCTGGTGAAGTCTACATAGTCTGGTGAACTGGGAAATACTACCTCTGATTCCTATAGCAATGCAGCTCCACTGGCATGGCATCAGTCCTGGACTAGTTCTACCTTCCACTCATGGTTAATCAACTAAGGCCCAGCATAATGCAGCTGGGAACTTCAAATCACAGACACAGTTCATGTCAAGAGTTCAGAGGTTAGGTCTGTTGCATTGTATGGTAAAGTGAAAATGTGCTCCACTGTAGGAATACAAACCTACAGTAATATAAGATGGAAGAAACAGCTGTGCTATAAAGACATATTTAGGGTATAAACCATATATAAAGAATACCTTTCACAACCCCATTAAAATCTCATGAGAAAAAAAGTAGTTCTTTATTAAAATCTGTATAATCATAAATTATTTCCTTACAAACCAAATGAAAATAATATGAAGTTTTCTAATCCTTTAACTTAAAAACATTGAGACTGTGGAAAAAGAATATATAAAACCAAAAATTATTTTCAAGCTAAGAGGTTTTAATGATTTGGTCTCTATTCAACTTTTAGAAACAACTACTTTATTTTTATTGAGATAACTTTTTCCACTAAGAGATTTCAATTGAAAATAACCTTTTTAAATACTGTTTTGTTTTTCAGCTTGCTCCCTTTAATTAAACTGCACATTCCAGAAGCAAATACAGACTACTTTCTGAATATTAATTATAATTCCCTTGAAGTCTCTTAGGTCATTAAAATATGATTAGCTAAAGGCTTTTCCTAGGTGGAATGAACAATAAACATCAAATATACAGATCCATTTCAAGTCTGCAGTGATTATTTTGTTGGGATTCAGTTAATGAGAAAAATCCATCTCTGTTGGTTCAGTGACATGGACGAATATTTCAATTCCCAAAGATGCACAGCACGACATACATAAATCACAACACCTGGAGTATCATGTTAGCCACCTCACACTGAAGGGTCTGCAAACTACTAAGAACCACACAGTTATTCCTGCTGAGTATATTACCTAAAGTCTGCTCTTCCTTAATTATTTTTATCAGATTACTTTAAATCAGCCCTGTGCTGAGGCTTATTAAAAAATGAATCTTTTTTCCATGACAATAAATTTGTTTTACCAATTTGT
Source organism: Edolisoma coerulescens (assembly GCA_013397115.1). NCBI lineage: Eukaryota > Metazoa > Chordata > Aves > Passeriformes > Campephagidae > Edolisoma > Edolisoma coerulescens. Next base: position 1,122,626 of record VWZW01003471.1, read on the forward strand.
AATAAATTGATACAAAAAAGCATTTGCAATTTTTTTTTTTTTAATTTCATCTTAGATGTAAGCAGGAATCAGATAAATCTGTCCAGGAAGTGTGATATGCAACATTTCATCACTTCTTTAGTATTTCCAAATACTCCTTCTAGGGGGTTAGCCATAGTTCCAATTAGAAAGAAATGTTGCAATTATCATTATTAATCTGTATGAGGTTTTAAGGGACATATTTGCATAGTTATATTCAATTAACACCATCAGGAAACGGGGCAATATTATATCACCCACTACCTAGGGAAACCTCCATCCAGGAATGGTCTGAAACCATCTCACCTTCACGGAAATTAGACCACAGCCACGCCTGTAACAACTCGGCTTAGGTGATGACCCCTGGGACCTATGGGAAAGTCTAGAGCAAGGAAGATTTACCCTCAGGGATACAGTATCCGATTAAGGTACACTTGACCAAACTGGACATAGACAGGGTTGTGGGACCGTGTGGGATGCTCCCCCTAGTGCTGAGAGAGTTGGCTGATGTCCCTGTGAGGCCACTCTCAGCTGTATTGTAAATGTCGTGACAGCTGGGGGAGATAGCCAGGCACAGGGAGAAAGCAAATGTCACAGCCATCAGCGAGAAGATAAAAAAAAAATATCTGGGGAATCACTGGCCAGTAAGCCTCACCTCCATCCCTGTAAAGGTGGTGGAGCAGGCAGCATGTCTGGAAATGGCTTTCAGTACTAAGTACAGGAAAGTGGATTTGTAAAGGGAAAATCATGCTCAATCATCTGAAAATAAATGAAATACAGGAAATTTCAGTTAACTTTTGGGAAAAAAAAATCAACTAAACCTTTTTTTTTTTTTTTTTAATTAACTCTGAATTGGTCAAACACGAGAAATTAGATATGCAATCTTTTTTCCTTTTAAGATATGCAAAACCTAATAAGAAATAGTCTTAAGTAACTGCAGCAACTAGGTGACTCTAGATGTTCCTTCCAATTTCAATGACTGCTTGACTTTATAAACATAGAGATACAACTTTCTCACTGCAAAACCATCAGATGCTCAATTCTTCCTCCCCCCCCACCAAAAGTAGCATGCTTCTGACAAAATGTTTGGATTATGAAATAAATAGGGTATTACAATGGTTACAGAATTTGATTATCTATTTTAAAGCAATTCTATCATGACCATTTTCTGAGGAAAACTTTTAGACAATAACTCAGTTAGGATTTACAAACCCCAATATTTTTCATTTCTGCAGATAACAGATATAAAGTATATAAAGAAGATATTAGCAATGTAAATTGTAATTAATCTTACATTTCTTCCATATTTATTTTGAATAGCTACTAGGTAGGTAAAGATCAGACCTAGCTGCTAATCATTTTACTCAAGGTTGAATCTCTCCAATGAGTGTGTGCACATGCATCACACACTCACGCAGAGCAATGTGATTTAAGTCTCAGGTAATTAAAGCCTGAAACAGTCTGAGAAACAGCAACTACATACAGGTAATTAAATCTTCAACAGAGTATCATTACAAGTGCAGGTGGTTAGTGCAGAGTCCCTGGGCTGCAGAAAGCAGAAGGAAAAGAGTCAGATCAACAGACAGGCAGATACAGACATGAAACACACACGTATACTTATGTATACAAGAAATACATATATTCTCTATCTCTTCAGACTGCAACATGCGGAGTGAGACTCCACCAATATACAAAATAACTCAGAACTGCCAGTTACAATTCATGAAAGTAAGATGCTTTCACTTCCTTGTTGTACCTCCTAATACCTTTAATCATTCTATTAACAGCAAGGAGCATCTAATTGAGTCTACTGATATAACTTCCTTGTTTCAATGCTAAAAAGAAGGGCTAGTAAGTGACAGCTAGAGCAAAGAAGAACTGAAGTCCTGATGTCATTATTATGCATAGAAGGGTTAATAGCATTTTTTTTTATTTTAATAGTAAATGAGGAAGCTAGAAGAAAACAATATTAAAAAAATATTTGGCTAGAATCATATAAGAAACATAGGGAGACATAACTCCAAAGTGATACATCACGACATGTATCAGAAAATATAACAACAAGATACTACAGAATATTGAAAAATCCTACTCTCTTAAAAACTGAAAATGAAAGGCTTGCTTTTCTTCATTTTAAACAGTAATTATGGGCCAGACTCTGACACTTTCATCTATATCACTGGTTATGCTGAGTAGCATTTTATTTCAAAAGCTGTCTCATTGACATAAGTAGCTTCTTTATATTAAAAAAGTCTTACCAAACTGAGAATGTAAATTAGTAGTCAAGAATATTTTGATCCTTTTCTAAAGACACTCGATGTCCTATTTTTATCTTACTATGAAAATATCTACTCAAAAACCTGTGACCACTTAGCAATATGGCACACCTCTCTGGAGCTTGCACAGCACACAAAATGGGCTGCAGTACTTTTTTTTTGATAAAATATGATAACACCTTTCTCAAGCTATGCTCATATGCTAGGTTTATCTTTCTCAGTAGCTGTCTGAAATACCAAGCACAAGAATGGAAAAGATATATACTTACATTTCAGTCTGACATCATAGCAAGACAAAAACAATTAACAAGTGAACTTTGGTAGCTGAGCTCTGCAGGATTTGTGTTGATGTTGCCCAGTGTCCTTCAAGCCCTGGTTAGCATAAAAATGAGTCATCTGTGCTGGCTTCTCTTCCTGGAAAGGACTGTAATTTGACTTGTCTTCAGTTGTACAATAAAATTTGATCCAACTTCTATGAAAGTTTTTATAGAATCAGAGAGCAAACGGCAGACAATAAATGTTCTGCTCTAAATTTCTGACATAGGATGTTGTGTGTCAAATCAAGGGATGGCAGGATATACAACTGGTTGGACATAACCATGTGCTTAGCAAAGCTGATGTACTTTGCCACTGATTTCTCGGGGGGTCAGGACTTCATTCTCAGGGAACAGTAGAATGGAATGGCACAGTAATTTACACAGTGCCAGAGGAGTGGTAAATGAAGAGGTACGAAAAGAGTACTGAGGATTAACAAAGAAATCTAAATTAAAACCAGTGGTGGCTAACGTGAACAAATGTGAAAAGAAAGGCAGCTAACGCTTATGATTTTAGACATGTAATCAAAGCCCTCTCTTCAAATGGTTAAGACAGCAGGACAAAGCAAATAAAGAAGATCCATTATCAGTGTTGAAGCATAACACTGGACCTCAGTTTCTTTACTGTAAATGCTGTTGTTCAGTTTCGACAATTGAAGCAAGAATGAGAAAAATGCTATCTTCATCTTACTGACAATTTCATAAAATGGATTTCTTTAAAGAAATGCCTCAAACTAACAGTCAGCTCTAACAGTGTCCATGGGAATTGCAGCTGGACAACAGTAAGTCCATGAAAAATGTATATGTGTGAGCAAGCTTGTGTGTTTATCAAACATGTACATACCCCTAGTTTTATTTACATAAGCTGTTGTTTAAACACCTACAAAATATGCATTTAAAATAGGTATAAATAAAACCTTATAGAAACCTGTCAAAAGAAATACAAGGCTGTTGAACACTGTGCTGCTTAACAAGGAAGGGGTTTTGCAATAAAAATAAGAGTCAGATAATGAGTCATCTGATCTCCTTAAATGAAAATCTGTGATATCCATGTAAAGAAAAACACAGATGAGTGATAACATAGGTAACACACACCCCTCCAAAAAACCCCAAAACACTAATGACAGTGCCAACAGATTCTTGATAGAGCCAGGAAGTCAGAATGATTATTATATTATACTTATTACCAAAGAAATAACAGAACTGAAATGGATGATCTATATACTAGAAACTGGTAATGACAGCGTTGCTCACAGCAGACAAACATAAAATCTGACTGCCAGTGCACCTGCAAGTGTGGACTGTGACTTTCTGAGAGACTGCTAAAATATCTTCCTTAAATAACCTTTACAAATCTGCACAGCATGTTCTCCTCAGTTTACCGTCTCTGCTGCGTTCTAACTTTCTGTTACTGCTTCCTATATGTGCTTCCGCCTACTTCAACCTTGTTCCTCATGAAAAGAGATATAAAAAATGATATGAATTTTTCTAGTAACTGATCTAAACAGAAAGGTAATTTTTTCAGCTTGCTCACATGGCCACAAATCCAACTACCCGTGAGCTGGTTGGAAGCCAATGATACCAGAACCAGGGTTTTCACGCAGCTGGCTATTTAGAAGATAGCAACATCAAATCTTCAAGAGCAAGGAGTCAGTTACAGTCTTCCTCCCTCAGCCTTATTACTGGGACTGGGAAAGGAAACTGGGGAGCTGGAAGTACTTGTATTTTGAATACCAAATTGAAGGGAAGGTGAAGGGACAGGGGTTGCTTCCCAAATTCCCCAAACTCAGTAATTTTCAGTTGCAAAATTCTTTGTCAGTTGGATGAAATAAACTTGCCAGCAAATGTTAAATTGCTTAACAGATTTAGCTCATCAACAAATCTGGTTATTCTGTCATTGCTTGTACACAACACGCAGTCTGAGAGGAAGAAAAATTTTGCCTGCTTCAGAGAGCAGCTGTACGTCTTCCTTGTTTACAACTCTACTGCAGCATGCCAGATTAATCCAAACTTCCATTTCAGTATCTCTAATTTTGCAAGAAAACTCCTGGGTAGACAGGTATTTATGTGCCTGATTTTCAGCCTCCTGTAACACGCATATAAGCCCTTCTGCTGACAGCAGTATCAGCAAGATTTATGTAGGTAGCTACCATATAGATTTAGGAGTCTGCCTGCACACATTGCACAGTATAATCAATGCCAGGCATATATTGAGACAACTTATTAGTCATACAGATAAGCGGGGAAAAGTATATTATTTCAGAAAGTTTGATCCTGAATGTCAACATTTAAAGTGGCAATATCACAGAATATTCAGGCAGCTACAGGATTTTCATTATTATAAAAAAAACCACATCTCCATGAATATTATTATTATTATTTTTAAACATTCATACAACCTATTAACTTTGCATGATCCTTGAATGAGATTGCAGAAGGAAAAAGTCCTTTCCTGGAAGATTTTAAAATCCAAATAAGGCAAAGATGAGTAAGAATATGCATAGAACAAGAAAAAAAAAAAAGAATAAAGAAAAAGAAGAAAAAAAGGGATTTAGAAAAGAAGATTAATACTAACTGTGAATATTTTAGGGACAAAAACCTGTTAATATATTTCACTGCACAGAGTGACTTATGGTAAGACATGAGATACGGCACAGGAGGAGAAAATCATGACTGTAACTAAGCAGAAAGTAGTGGATTGGTGACCAAAGAAGGAGTCCTAGAGAACAGTATTTCAGAGGGGAGTAGCACAAATACTAAAAAATATACTCTGATGACACAAATCAATCAGAACAACCAAAAAAGCAATACAACCTCAAAAGTTTACTTAAAAAAATTAAAAGCAATTAAGGTACTGAGAATTCCAATGCCCCTTAAACTGCTACAAGAACCTGTAGTTAGGCTGATTTTTCCCCTATAGATATTATCCTAAATTTACCATTCCCAAAAGGAGGAAACTGCACCATGTATATCATGTGGTATTTCAGAGACACTTCCTTCATTGAGAAAATGTCTTATCAGACAGTGCTGGTACCACATACACTGCTTTTTGCTGACTTCATTTTCAGTGGAAATGTCATTCTGTGCTTGCCTTATGCGTCTGATTTTCCCCAGGCATCTGACTTGAGCCAGATGTTTGGGAAAAGATACAGAACTCAAAGAAACTTACCTGGACTGTACAGAGTTTTTCTTGTGTCAAATCTGGGCAGTAAAAATGAGAGCAGCCATCCAGTACAATCACAAAAAGAGGATATTTTGAGCAAGAACATTTGTTGTGTTACCTTCATTCTTCAGAAGAAGATAGAATACAATAGATTTACTTCTCTAGCCTGCTGCCATGAGGCAAGTTACTCAAAAGGAGGCAAGTTACTCAAAAAGGATAAAGGATGTCAGGATTTGAATGACCATTTATTTTAGAGAGCAAAGGCCTTAGAAATCTCTTGATTTTTGGCTAATGTAAATTTTTGCAGCTCTGTGTGGTTTACCATGGTACATGATTATAAATTAACTACTGAATTTGTCCGCAATGAGAACGTGTCTCACTAGGAGAGACATTGGAATAGTCCTGGAGATGCAGAGATGTGACAAATGCACACAAGGTTTGTTGTAATGAATCGCATTTCTACATTAGTACACAAATGTACCCTTAAGGATGGACTCATAAAGAAGAGACATAACTGAATGACTCTGAGGTTAGAACCAGTATTTTCTAAATAGTATGAATGGCATTTCAGTTCCTCTCATCATAATTTATGATCATTTTTGCAAGTTACCAATCAATGTAGGAGACAAACACTTTACACACTAGCGTGGAATGAAATTCAAGTTAAATACACACTGCCATATCCAAAGCAGTTATTCTCGAGCAAAGCTGGAGCTAAATGCTTTGATATAGGTTGTTTTTAATGTAATAAAGATTTCACCTACCATCCAAAATGAATGTGGAAAACAGTTTTATAATAACCACCTGAAAAACCTTCCTGTCATTAATTTTTGTGGTTTTTTAAAGCAACTTCCATTGCTTAGCAGGGCTGTTACTAATAGAGATATCACAATGGCTTAAGGTTTTCTAAACTTTTCTTAAGATAAGGTGCAACACGATTTCAGATGTCCTTCAGAAGCCAGCACATTTCTTAAACCTCACTGAAGCATGTGCTTGCTTCCATTTTCAGCTGTCCCTCACTTGTGTTTATATTGCTTTAGCCTGCCCCCCTCAATGGGTTTTCATTTGAAAGCTAAATTCCATGTCCTGTACCAGATATCATCGGATGATAATGAAGAGCTTATTTTATAGAAATGCAGGGGATTTTGAGGATCCCAGTGACTCACCCTGTGAGTGATAAGCCTTTCTCAAGTGTGAACAGCTAGGCACAAGCCCGCTGCACTGCGCAGCACATTCGGTTGAGGTGTCCAGCTGGAATCATATACTCCTATAAAAAGAAAGTTCTCCAAGTATATCAGTCTTGTCTCAGACACCTCAATTTCTAAGCCTGACATTTGCTACATATTGTCAGCAAGGGGCCAGTCCCACAGTAGTGCTTTCATGGGCACAGAGGGTTTAGAAGGCTGGCGAAGAGCCGAGTGTTATGGGCCTCAGGTGCTAAAATACCATTCTGAATCCCACTCTGGGCACTAGTTATAGGAGGAAAAGAGAAAGGCTGTTACAAGGACCACATCTAACACACTAATCAAGAAAGTAAAAAAGCAATATATGTGTGTTTTTTTCTGGTACATGGCAAAAGTACTCGACGAAAAGTTGATTTCTCTTCTGTCAGAATGGAAGAAGTATAGCTAGTTGATTTAAGGTACCAGAAAAAGATTCTCCTTTAGAAAGATGGGCTATATTCTCAACAGAGATAATAAATATTTTTTGGTAGTAATAGACTGATTTTTCCTAGTTTCCCAAAATATATAATTCCCCAAATCTGGATCTCAAGAAAATAGCTTGTTTATGTAGCCTCTTAAATTAAAGTGTTCTATGTTTACAAAGGCTTATACATACTACTATGCACCAAACTGAAGACATCTAAACCTTTCTCTTCAAAACATTTTACTTGTCACTGAGTTTGCATAGAGTCCGCACATGGTGTTCAAACACCAGAAATCAGTGATTTCTACGTGGATTTCTCTGGTTATGGACTCATCCTCACCCTCGCTAGAGGGAGAAACTCATACAAGGCCTTCTGAATCACACTTGCCATTTCATCAGACTGAGCATGAAGAGGCTGATAAATCTTGTCATGGAACAACTGCATTTGCACCTAATTGTCCTGCAGACTACAGAATTAGAGCAACATTCGTTAGTCATCAGCTGCACTGGCTTTTGAGGAAGTGGCTTACCTGACATATTCTAAGGTATGCATATTACATGTTGACATGCAGCAAAAAGGTTGTGTGAGGTTATTTTTTTCTTATTTTAAAAGTAAAAATAATTAACATTTAAAGAATCTATTTCCAATTAAACAAGATGAACATTACTGGAAAGCAGCTGGATTTTTCTCTTTCCTAGGACTCAAAAATCACAGTACATTTGTTCCTTCCTGAATATATATTTATTAGTGCCACATGTAGGTGGAATACTATGCCAAGAATTCTACAGTTGCAGAAAAGATACAATAACTTCTTAAAAGTGAATATGCTTTCAGTATATTTTTAGCATGTTACATACTCTTAATTACACAGAAGAAATTTTATACAGGTAGTCGAGAACTCTGAGCTGCTAAAATACAAACCTAGGAGGGGAGTGGGCTGTAGTAGAATCTTATTTAGGATCTCCAGAAAACAGTTTAGGCAGTGCATCATTTCACTTAGTTACATTAAAGGTTATAAAAGTATTTTGTAAGGAAGGTTTTGAATTTTATTTTAATAAGTTCTTTGTAATTTTAAAAATTTTTAAATGTCAGATGTGCATAAAAGAGGGAGAAATTTGATTAGCATATAATGGACTACCCTCAAGGTCCAGAATAATCTAGGCATGCAGCACAAAGTTCTCTCCTATTAATGACAGGAATTATAGCTCCTAAGACCAACAAGGACTTTGAGATTTATCCTGACTGACCTTCTGCAAAGAAGAATCTAATCCCCAAATTTCTTCATTTACTATGTAGTGTCTATCCACTACTTCTCCAAGACCATTCAAAAAATGTGAAGATTTTTTAATATGTCTCTATGTTTTCTTTTTGTTCAGGTGATATGATTTGCTCATAATACACCCACAGGTGATGTAAATTCAAGGTTACAAATTCAGCCTTTCAGTTACATAACCTTCACAGCATTTCATTTAGAGGAGGAAAAGAATAAAACAACCTTTTCCATTGTAAGTAGTAATGCATTACCAACAAGTCAATAATGTACAGCAGTCACTAGCATGAGAATCTATCAGTCAGTAAATTTATTTCTAAGTATGTACACCATACAAATAACTCAAATGAAAAATAATCCTTAGTGTTTACACCATGCTACTGTATACATCCCTGGTGGATCCTTACCTGGAAAACATATTCCACAGTACTTAACTATGCTGCCTGCTATAAAACATGCCTTGCTGTTCTTGATAGATGTATCTTAAACCCCCTAGACATAATGAGAAAAAGCCATTTATTACATCCAGTGATGCCCTGTGACTCTTACAGGCTTTCTACAACCCATAGGGTTTAAATATATTTCCCTGTGCCCTGCCAAATGCCATAAAGCCCTGAGCTGTCACCAGCAGCCACTGGAAACATTCCTGCTGCCCCTGGCCCCTGAACCTCCATCTGGCTTGTATGGCAGAAGTCGTGGTGGGCACCTGGAGCTCATGTGAAGTTCTTTCAAGCAGCACCTACAGAAGTTCTGCATATCTTTAAAGGGGCAATACCTTGTTTTTACCCAGATACTTAAAACATCAACTTAAAAATAACTAATATAAAATACAACAAGTATTTTTTTTTATGAAATCCACATAAAATTAAAGATATAAATGTGCCTAAAAGATGCAAGTGAAGACATGAAAGCAGAACTATACCTAACTTATTTACACCTGATTTAACTCAAAACACCTCTCTGTTCCTCGTTCAGCTACCTTGCTGTCTTCCCTGTTTCTCCTCCTTTCTTCTGAAAATGTGGTAAAATGTTTCAAGCTTTGTATCAGCTACAGCTGCTACAAAACCTGTCAGAAAGCTCAGCCACAGGAAAAAAAAAAAACATCTCCTGGACCACTACCATTAGAGGACACCTCCAGTAATACTGGTGTCATTCAACTGCCTCATGGTGAAGAATGTTGGTTCTCATGGCAAATATCCCCTTCAAGATTATTTTCCGTTGAGACAGTCCTTGCAGACTTCATCTTTAATCTGCAATTCTTTTTCAGCCTCATGCTTATTCAAGGAGAGCTCAGTCAATCCTTTAGTTAAACAAAGACTGTTTCCTATTCTTAGGAAAGAGTGTTTGTTGAGGGTGAAGTACAAGAAAATTTCACCACACCTTCCCTCAGTTCCAAGAAACCTGAAATAGAGTATGCTGAGGAGTGAAGGGATTATTTATGACAATTAGGCAAGGAAAAGAAAGCTAAGCCTGAAGGATCAATGGGCAAGCTTAAAGCATGATTGCTTTGCATGTGTCATGTAATGTTTGAGAGGCATTTTTGTTAGAAGGAGGGTACGAAAGCTCTGAGTTTACAGTAATGTACAGTTCTAATATACACAAATATCTGGAATAAATTGTAACAGCAATCCTTGCTAATAGTTTACAGTGTTGCAATAGAAAGGCTAGGAATGAAGGAAGACATGTTAGAAAAAGAAAATTCTGATTTTAACATTAAGAATTACTTGTCAAATAAGAGCTATAGTGCTAGGCCATACGGTGCTGTGCTTTAGGCTAAAATGACAGTGCTTTAGCTGTTACCAAACAGTGCTTGCACGGCATCCAGGCCTTCTGTTTATCATTCTGTGGCACCCCAGCCCCACACTACAAATAGGCTGAGGGTGGGCAAGGGTCTGTGAGGGGACACTTCTGGAACAGGTGACTGAATTGACCACAAAGACGTACATCCCACCATGTATCATCAGGCTCAGCAATAACTGTGAGGGAGTAATTCGTAAGGAGCTATTGCTCAGAGAAGAGCTGGGCATCCTTGTGCTGGTGATGAGGGATAACATCACTTGGAGTTTGATTTGGGGTTTTCTTCCACTCTTTTTTTTTTTTTTTTCCTCTACACCCCCTCTCCCCTCTTAACTTGTTAAACTGTCTATTGACTCACAAGGTCTTCTTGATGATCTTCAGATACTCTCCCTTACCTTGCGGTGGGGTGGCTGGTGGGTGCTCAGTTGCTGGCCGAGGTCAAACCACCACACCAGCAAAGCTCTGAAGTCGACTAGAATGGCTGGCACAGTGTATAAAATTAAATGAGAAAATAGGGAGAAAAGCACTGTGAAGCACATCTGGCAAGAGAAGTGGCATGAGGCAGAGGCAGAGAGAGTGGGGAGGCAGAGGAGTTGTGTGAAGTATTTCTAAAGGGGTGAGAAGTAGAGCAATGGGTAGTGCAGAACAGCAAGAATGGGGTCTGGCAGCGTGAAACACAACAAAATCAGAACCAGGTGAGATCAGTGCACAAACTCAGCTTAAACGCAGCCTTACCCCCCATCAAGACTTCAAAAACCTTGGACAGCGAGTGCCAATTATCACAGAAGAGAAAAAGCAGCAAGCTGACCTAGCAGCTGCTTCCTCTGAAGAAAACATAGTAAAATATTGTTGGTCTAGTTATACATTAAGAATTAAGTTCTGTGTTTACTTACCTTTTCTGAGCTTTTTTGTTTCCATTTAATAAAAATGTGCTTGTTAGCAATTGGATTTACATTTCATAGCTGCTTGATATATTTCATTACATAAAGCATTTTTCACTGCAACTTGCATCCTGTATCAATCTTTGTATCAAAAAACATGCAGGACTCAAACACCTAAATGAATTAATTCTGGGTAGTGCTTTAATGATGAAGACAAGATGCCACAGTAATTACCAAATTTTTTTTTAATTTTTTTTTTTTTTTTATGACTGATCTCCAACCTCTTCCATTTTGGTATACCATGAAAGCTACCTTTGTAGGAAACTTACCTTTCTAGTAACATCTTCACCCTTCCTTGTCAAATTGCTAAGTTGCAAGAGCCAGTCAACTTAATACATTTCGCATTATGACTTAAGTGGGGTGTTTTTTACTAAAAATAGCATGTCCATACAAAGAAACTGTATTTTCTTATACAATGATAAAATAAAGAAATTTCACAATACAGTAAAAGAATCATTGCCATTCTTAGTTTAAGGAAAGAAAATAAAGCAGAAGGAATTGGAAAACCTGATGAAAAAACATCTGAAAATTTTCTTCCAGGTTTGTTGCAAGACCCTCAGACTCAGAAGGTTTGGTAGGGTAACATTTTTTATTTCATGAAATGTGTTTACCTATGTGGATGACCATAGGTCATGCTATCTGAAATTACTGTCACACTAAAAAGGCAGAAAAGTATTCAATTCTGATCCAAACATGAGCGGCACCTTAATGTAAAAGACCAAAGTACCATTTTTTTTGGCCAAGATGAACAGACATCATCCAGAATTAAATAACATTAGGAAGTAACAAGGATTTTTTATCCAAGCTCTTTGAAAAGAGAAAGTTCTATGTATGTTTGACCACAAAGTCATTCAGCTCAAGATTTGTTCAGAATTGAAGCAAAAATGTGGCAAAATTAACAGAAAGCCATGCCCATTTAATTGCTGTAACATTCCGGTGCCCAAGGAAATTGCTTAGTTTGCTTATGTCAGTCCTGGAAACTGTGATATAGTTATGCAAAAAGAAAAAAAAATCTTTTTATCTATCTAGCAAAGCTCTTCTAGAAGACCTACACCTGCCAAGACCACATGACTGCTAGATGAAAAATCCTGCTTAAAATGCTGAGTGTAATTCTGTCATACATGTTAATCTTCCTCGAACTTATATTGACATAAATGAATTAAAGAAACTTGGCTTGATTAACCATACCAAAGGCTGAGATGGAATGGAAGCATTCCCTGCAAATAAATCAGGATGCAAATACTGGGGAGAAAGAGATAATTCAGCTAAACAAAGAGGCTGGCAGAAGAACAAGGTCTGAATAAATCAAGCTGGTGACTAGAGGAAAGCTCCCAATCATTTATGGTGTGAGGGTCTGAAACAGCTTCTCAAGAGGCACAGTGGGACACAGGCCAACCAGTGCTGACAAGCCTGGTCATTTATTGAATTACAGGACATGAACCCTATGTCTGTGTACTTCACAGGACAGGTCCATCTTACTCCCTGGTCACACAGGATGGATTAAATCTTTGTCTGAGAATGTCCAGGTTTTCTCCTGTCTGGTGTACTGATTTTAGCTGAGATGGAGCTAATTTTCTTTATAGCACCTGCTGTGGTGCTACTCTTTGGATTTGTTTTGATAACACAGGGATGTTTTAGCCATTGCTGAGCAGTGCTTATACAATGCCAAAGTCTTTTCTGCTTCAGATACTCTGCCAGTGAGCACACTGGGGTGACAAGAAACTGGGAGAGAACACAGCCAGGACAGCTGACTGCAACTGACCAAAGAGGGAGACTCCATACGTATGGCATCATGCTCAGCACATAAAGCTGGGGGAAGGGAGAAGGGTGGGGTATTTGGAGTAATGGCAGTCATTTATCCAAGTCACTGTTGTACATGATGGAGCACTGCTCGCTTGGAGGTGGGCAAACACCTGCCCGCTGTTGGGACGTAGTAGATGAATTCCTTACTCTGCTCTGCTTGCATGCACATCTCTTTCTTTTTTTTTTTTTTTTTCTCTCTATTTGAGGGTATTTATCAACCCTCTTTACCCTTCCAGTTCTCTCCCTCATCCTACTGGACAGGGAAAGAAAAGTGGCTATGTATTTCTTAGCTGCCTGCTGGAGTTAACTCAGAACATCTGTTCAGTGGCTGAGCCTTTATGATATATTCCTGAGTACTGTTCTGTAGGGCTGGCTTGGGAAGCAAAGGATACAAAACCAAAATGAAACAACAAATAAACAGCCAAGCATGCCCCCCACAAACCAATCCACAATGCTTTAGCATCCACTACCATCATAATGAAATTTTTGAGATTTAGTTTTGCAACATCTCACTGGCTTGCCACTGCATAGCTTCTCATTCCACTCAATTAAAACTCCTCTTATTTGCTGTGTAGAACGATGCCCCAGACTACTTTCACCACCAAGAAAACTACCAGAAAATCATAGGGAATACAGCAACACACCCTCATTGTTTAAGAGAAACTTCCAAAGAGACCCAACAAGCTTAATAAATAGCACCATCCACCAGCTCCCCATGTGGAAATCTTGGCAGGGAAAGTGCCCAGAGAAGGCCAAGGTGTTCTTTCCTGCTGTAGTTATTTTAGTTGTGTGGACTTATCTTTTGTCATTATTTACAGAATAAAGGCCATGCCCCAGTGCCTCGTGCAAACACCCATGCAGGCATTCTCCTTCCAGCCTGCAGCTCTTGCTCTAGCTGGCTTATCACATGTAGCCTACTTAATATGATAAAACTGGTTTTAGCTCACAATACCAAAAAGAAAAGGGAAACATAAATTTTCATTGATATTACAAACCCTATACAGAAAGTAATAGCCTAAACTACCTACATGCAGTGTTTTAGTCTGTACTACATGCAGTGTTTTAGTCTGAGCACAACTTGAAAAATGGTTCTGTTTATTTTATCTTATCACATTAGCTTGGTATTACTTTTTGCTCATAACCATCCAGGCATGTTTGGCATTTAACATATGCTATTTTGGAAAAGATTCTAATCTGTTAAATAAGTTTTAGGCTTATCTGAAAAGGCATTTTTCTTGCATACTGCTATCTGCAGATAGTGTGATATAAGATTAGAAAAAAGTCAACATCTCTCCCTTCCCTACAAGCAGCTCCCACTCCACTAATCTTGGTTGTTACAAGCAAGGATGTCAGACACTTGGCATACAGGATTTTAGACCAAAGTGACAATTTTCTCTTAATGCTTTTAGGTAATAATACTTTAAATTTACATAAGAATACTGGCATATGAGCAGCTGAATTGTAAATTGCAGTTCCAACAAGTTTTTTACAAGAGGGAATCTCTTCCTTTGAAGGGGAAAGGAAAAAAGAAGTGAAAGAAAAAAGCCTGAGGATATTGTGACCATCTTCAGCAGCAGGCAGCCCCAATACTTTTAGCAATTAAGCTTGTCAGAATTCCTTCTCACAAACTCCTGCTGCTCTAGCAACAGCAAGCGCCAGCAGGCAGCTGTGTTCCCAGAGACTGCGAACATAAACCCAGCAGAAGACAACTTGGTAGTTCTTTGTGGAAGATGAAGAAAGCCAGACAGATGAACTCCCTAATAAACTTCTTCTGTGAGCTAAGAGCTACAGGGAGCTTAAGCTTTTATGCTTTTGTTTGCATAATGACCAGCCTAAGTTCTTATGTCGAAAAAGGAAATGGACTTTCCTGCCTGAGGCCACCACACTCTGCATCAATCACTCCATCACTTAAGCAGCACAGCCTGATAAAATCATCACGCCTATATAAAATAAATGCCTTGAAAAGAGTATGGGAGAATTCAGGATTAAGAACAGGGGGCTCACTATAATTTAGCAAGAGATTTGATAAGGTGTGAATCAAATTGGTGAGGCTCTTTAGTAATTAGATGTTAAAACATTAGAAGTCTACCTGAGCTCTATTTATCCAGCAAGTTATTTAACTGTCCCAAAGCACAATCAGCTTAAGAAAAACATCTCCAATTAAATTAAGGACATGGGCACTGAAACAGTTGTGGCCAGCATATTAGAATGATAGAATGGTTTGGGTTGGAAGGCACCATAAAGACCATTCATTCCAACCCCCGGCCATGGCCACGGACTCCTTCCAGTAGGTCAGGCTGCTCAGGGCCCCATCCAACCTAGTCTTGAACTTCCAGGGATGATGTGTCCACAACTTCCCTGAGCGACCTGTTCCAGCCCCTCACCACCCTCATTGCAAAGATTTTTTCCTGATATTGAATTTAAACCTACTCTCAGTTTAAAGCCATTCCATCTTGTCCTATCACCACATGTCCTTATAAAAAGTCAGTTCTCAGCTTTCTAGTAGGCCCCTTTAGGTACTGGAAAGCTGCTGTAAGGTTTCCTCAGAGCCTTCTCTTCTCCAGGCTGAGCAACCCCAGCTCTCTCAGCCTGTCCTCATGGGAGAGGTGCTCCAGCCCTCTGGTCATACTAATAAGCCTTCTCTGGACTCAATCCAACAGGTTCATGTCCTTCCTGTGTTGGGGGGTCCAGACATGGACACAATACTCCAGGTGGGATCTCACTAGAGCAGAGTAGATGAACAGAATCATCTAATGTGGTCATGCTTCTTTTGATGCAGCTCAGGATAACATTGTCCTTCTGGGCTGGAAAGTATTAACCTAGAAAGAAAACTACTTCCAAACAACTGCCAATAGCCATACTCTGAACTCACAGGGTTTTGTTTTGGTTTGTTCGATTGTTTTGCGGTTGTTTTCATTTTTTTTTAATTTGAATTGTGATTGTCTGTGTTCACCAAGAAGACAGAACACACCCATGTAATTCAATCCTAGATGTACAAGCACTAAGATACAGCCTAATTATTCTTACTTCTTATTCCTAATTCAAAATTCACTGCTTCGTTCGGTGCAAGGGATGAATCAAGTTCTGTGCATGGACCTCAGTTGATATCGAATCCTTTTCACATTCCTTTTTGTAAAATTAAGCCTTCAGTGTCCTGATAATCTTCATTCTTATTCTTAAATATAGTGAAATTTCTTTCCTGATTTTTACTTTGCAATCAGAAGTATATCGTGGCAAAATCACTGCTTCAGTATAGTCCATTCTCAAAAGAGCTCAATGGTCAAGTAAATTACATTACTCAGATTACCATTTTTCATGTTGATGCCACTGAAATTCATGACTTCATGGCAATAATGATGTGAACCAGCACCTGATTACAAAGGATAGTGAAAACAGGAAGATATTATAGTAAATACATGATGCTATTTGCACGCAGGGTGAAAAATGCACCCGATGCATTGATCAGGAAAATGATTTTCAAATACTAATTTACAGATTTAAAAAACCCCACCATTACATTCATGAATTCTTTTAGGTTGATTAGCCCCTTTCATGCCTCCATTCCTCTGGCTGCTTTAATTCTTTTTTCTACAATTAGAATTTGACAGAAAGAATTAAAGAGATGTAGTATAATGGATTCTCAAAACAAGCATCATGGATACCTGTCTCATAACCATCATCCTTCTTCATGTTATATTATCCTCATAATATCTGATAAATGTATAAGTTTAATCTGTTTCAGTTTAAGTAGTATGATTTTCAACATACTGAGTGTGACTGAATTTTTTTTTTTCTTCCAGAGGGGTGAAGGATGCATTGCTTGCTTTTCTTCTAAAGCTTTTCTTTTAAATCAAGTGATATGGTTCTGTTAGNAATCTTCTTATTTGGCATGGAGAAGTCACAGAAAAATTCATTTTATTTCTCACGAATCATGTTTGCAAAAGCAATTAATAGCTATCTTAAATATCCTTGGGGCGGAGGGGATGAACAGTCCTTGAGAACATGGCGTGTGCTACAGATGTGTAGTAGCATAAACACGGGAGGTAACAATGAAAATCTGCAACCCGAGGAGTCCTTTAGACAGTAGCAAGAGTATAAAGGCAGTGGCCAAACAAAACAGCTCACTTACCTGGAGTAAAGACCTGGTATTCCTTTAAGGATGGGAAAAGAGCTCACAGTCGCTTCAAGATGGAGGACTCACAGCCAAGTCTGCTCACTGTTCAGTCAGCAAACACAAATCAGAAATTCTGTACTATCAGGATAGCCAAGTATTTACAATGTACGAGTCTTGGCAAAACACCCTGTGCTCAAGCTGAAAGAAAATGAATGCTTTTTCTTCTGGAAACTGCAGTTAATTAACCAGTGAGCCATTCCACCTTGCTTGCACTATTCATGGCACTTACACAGAAGATCAGTCAATTGAAACTAAATCTCAACTAAAGTGGATTTAAGCTTCCAAAGAATCTTTCTGGATGTTCTCAAGCATAAGCCCTACACCTCTCCTTTGATTTCAGCATGGATTTTGTCAGACTGATGCCACAAAATTAGTTTTGGATGCATATCTCCCCAGAAGTCAGCAAGGAAGAGCATTATTTTCAGTTTATAGGCCAGAAGTAATTTCCTGAATGAGGGGGAAGCTGAGAGTGGGGAGTGGGGCTGCTATTTAAAGAGAGCTTGGAAATCAAATGGAGAGTAAATGCATTAGTTCTTAAGAAAAAAATCACCATCATTGGAATTCACGCTTAACTGAAGTTTCTAAACATCAGAAAAGATAATAATATATGCTGTAGAAACTCTGTGATCAGAGTTTTCAAGTACAACAGATTTGCCCACTAGGAAGCATCCATCAAAGAAGCTTTAATGATCTAAATGTCACTGTAGAGCAAAGAAACTCCAGGAATGTTCTTTTATTATGCCTGGAACAGTAACACTTATATCTGCAATATTTAGAAAAGAAGAAACAGAAAGCAGCCATGCTCTGTAACAAAATCAAGTATTATTTACTCAGCAGGATCCTTTGCCTGTTTCAGGTGGGGTTTTTGTTTGTTTGTTGTTTTTTTTTAAAGAACATGTACTTGTTGCTGCCAGAAACAAATGTGCTGAATGTTTTTCATCTTTGCAAGAAACTCTAAGTGATGCATGTCACTGTGCACTAACAATGCATAGTTCAGGTAAGATGATTTTACCTTATTTTAGGCCCTAGCACTTATTAATAGGAATGTAGATAGCAAGTTAATTGTTTAACACTGAATTCTTTTTGGAAGTAATAGAAGTATGCACAATATTACAAAGTTGGGTATTGTTACTAATATGAACCATTCCTTTTAAATTGTTGCGATCAACCAGATCATTGCCTCATTGTCCCCTAGGTGATGTGTAGGTCTTGCCAAAGGAGCTGTTGGGAGGGACAAATGAGTCCCTCCTAACTCATGTGCTTAAAAATTCAATTTACTTCATTTACTTTATAAGTAGGCATCAGTACAAACAAAAAATGAAATATCTCTTCATCTTTTAAAATATTATAATTTACAGACATTTAGACACAATAGATGAATATCTAACTTTTTTCCCCTGTATTATTCTGCAATAGCTTGCTGAATCTGGAGGAAACCATGAATAATAGCCAAAAGGCAACCATCAACAGTACAATAAAGAAACTGAAAACAGTTAAGTGGGTACCATTATGTTCTAATCCATGAAAGAATTTCCTCTTTTTCTTAAAATAACATGAAGTAGAGGCCGAAAAACTGAGTTCACTTAGATTTTCTATTAAATTTAAAAAATTTGCTTTATTTAAATACTCTTAAGATTAATTTAGTAGAAAAATATATGTTTATACAATCCTGCTATGAAAATAATTGTCTTATATCTGAAATACAGGTTTTGAGCAGGTATTCTGTGCAGACATTGAGAGCAAGTCTTGTGACTAACAAAGTTCAAAGTGATGCCACCAAGGTTGTTTTGAATATTTTATTTTTCCTGCTCAAGAATACTTTTAATCAAAACTCAAAGAAAGGGAGAAATTATCATTATTTTAAAGGAATTTAATGGTAGTTTCTCTTGATGATTACAATTCTGCTATCCTGCAAGGCAACTTACAATCAAGAGCCTAAATTCAGAAAGCATTCCAAATCCTTACTAGAGCTATGATAGAGGTAGTGAAGAAATTAAGATGATCATTTTTTGTGTTTTACTAAACAGACTAAGTTTATTAGTTCTAAATTTTCATACACCATTTAAACCCCGATACTATTATGAAGGATGGAATACCTTCATATTATTTCATCCTATGCCCTAATGCTAGATAATTTCAGTAAGTTCCTCTGCCATCTGTAATCAACATTGAAATTTGTCATCAGCAAACTAAAACTATATTAATATCTAAGATGAACACAGATTAGGATTTCTGATGTTCTGTAAATTGTTGGATTCCTTGGCATAGTGAGACAGCTTACCTGAGAAATTCTACATAAGGCGAGATTGCCATAGGCTAACACTGGACACCAGTCATAAGAAAGTGGCTTGAGTTTCCCATATTAAACATGGATGTAATACATGATGGCTTTTTTTTTTCTCTTTCTTACTTTATTCTAAGACAGCTCCCCATTTTAGCTGGCTTTCTTCCAACAAAAGGTGTGCAAATACTAATTCTAAGCCCATAAACAACTAAAAATGGCATGAACTTCCATACATTTCTTCTCAATAGTTGAAAAAAACAACACACCAAGGAATTGCATCAATTTAGCTCCCTTAAATCAGTATAAGTGAATTATATTGATTTAGCTTAATTCTCTAACAAGCTAAATGAATGCACTCTAATTCAGAATAACCAGTTATACCTATTCAACAAAGTCAATTTGGAAGGAAATTTACTAAAATTCAATTGAGTTTGTTTATGTGTGTAGAAAAAGTCTGTGGGGAAGCATATGCTGGATTGCCTTAGGAAATGGCATCACATATTTGCTTATCAACATGGAATGCAGCACCCATTCCAGAAGTTCAAAAGTTCAAATAGGACATTCTACCAGTAAGTAATAATTATGAATTCATCTTTTACCATATTATTGCAACTCATAGAATGCATGTGTATGAGGAGACATAATTTGGTGCATTAAAAAAAGAAGCAAGTGTTTTTGGCCATGAAATATAGATTGCCAATATCGGTAAGGTTTGAATGCCAAGTATGAAAATAATATAGGAAAGCATGAAAAAAACATATAGGAAAAATTAAGTGGCATCTGTAGAATCATAGAACAATAGAATATGTTTAGTCGGAAAGGACCCACAAGAATCATTGAGTCCAACTCCAAAAGCATCAGAAACTACAGAAATCAGGCTTTGCATTTTTTCCCCCTTTTAATCTTACTGCCAAGAAACAGGTTTTGTTGTAACTTATTCTAGCAAAAGTTGAAACCTGAATGCAGTACTGTTCAAGAAATTAATTCATTCTTAGCATCTGACGTATTGCTTGACATTGCCTTAAGGTTTCTTCACACTTTTTTCCATTGTTTGCCATGGAACCCTTGCAGGTGCATTATTCTGAAATAATGGCAGCAGGATTCATCCTGATTTGGCTAAAGAGGAAATTCAAATGTGTATTTCTACTATTCTAATTAAGTGACTCAGCACGATTTCATTTTTTCCAACAATTTTGAAAAGAAATTACAAATGTATACTACATTGATCTGTCCTCCCCATGAAAATCCAAATGTTTGCCACCCACAGAGTAAAGAAATTTCACTAATTTTGCCCAGCTCAGCTAAAAAGGAAACAGAATAAATATGTGTCAATTTCAATGTGATTTTGTTTTAAATGCCCTGGATATACTTTCATTCACCTCTTTTTTTTGCTTTGGCCACTGAAAGAACTCTCCAGTTTCCATCTGTAGCATTGGAGAAACACGTTTGAGTAACCATTTATTATCTTATGAATTGTCCATACTTCAAAATACACTTTAGAATTTTGGAGGAAGGACCCGGTGGTTTGTGTTTTTCTGAATTGCGTTTTTCTATTGTTTTCTAAGAAATAGACTCACTTAATCATCTTCATCTCATTGAAGGAAAGACTAAGAATTTCTGTCTTTCCACAAAAGCTTTATACATAATTTATGCTCAGATCTTCAGTGTTTAAATACAGATGAAATTTATTGGCCTACTACAATGATAGAGAAAATAGAATTTGAACACAGTGACAAAAATGCACATGCTTTCAGAACCAGTTGGATGATTTCAAAAGAAGAGGTTATGCATCTACAGACTTCCAGCTTAATGCTGTGTTTCATGTATGAAACAAGCAAAATACACAAACTCTGACTTTTGAGTCACGAAATATTTTTACAGTTTCAAATTCTTTCAAAACTTTATTGAAGTCTAGGAACATGCATGCAGCTGCACATTTCCAGCATCTTCTAAGAGTGCTGATTTTGTGATTCATACCAAAGATATACATTTTAAGAGAAGCGAGGAAATGTTATTTAAGAGCCCTAAAAATTTATTAGCATTTTCAGGGATGCTTGGCAAGCATTAAAGTAAAATTTGTCTATAAAAATAATTTAAGAAACCTAGATGCAAAAATGTTCTTATCACGATTCTCATCAATAAGTCATTAAATTCAGTGATGCTGTTTAAATTCTAAATTTTAAAAGCTCCAAATCCCCATATTCAAATCTATCCCTGCGGTATCCAACTTTCTTCCAAGAGAAAGGACAACATTTTTCATCATATAAAACTGACAGTGCCTGACAGATCATATGCCACAAATAGTAGTGGGACTTCTTTGAAATTACTGTCTTGCTGAATACTTAGAATATGCTTAAGCATATGCAGACAATTGTCTTTAGCTTAAATACAGCTTCCAAAACCACAGAATTTATTTTGACACTTCTGTGATTAACAGTCTTAAATAGAAAGAAATAATACTCAGGTGTGCCCTGCACATTGTCACATATCAGAGAAGGTATTCCCCAATGTAAACGATTTATAAAACGGTCTCTAGCTATGTCATTGTTTTTGGTTTATGACAGGGCTGGATGATTTACCCTAGTTTTCTTGGGGGACGGATGTGATGGTTTTATTGAGATCAGTACTCTTCTCTCAGGTAATATATTGGTGTTCGTTTATTACTGCATGAAGAAAATAAGCCTCTTATAGTCCTAGTAAACAGAACATAGATCATTACAAATACAAGATGGGTTGCATGTGACTTGATGTCCAATCCTCTAAATTCTTACTTGTGAAAATAACACAATAATTTTGAAAATATTACATTTAGGGCCTACAGTAATGTGTTCCATCAAAAAGGCATGGGAAATCCTTGGGCTAAATTAAGGCAAAATGATGCCCAGTGATCAATTAGAAAGTTTTATTTATGGCAGCAAGGATTTAAACCTTCAACATTAAGGCAGTTTGAACATCCCATGGCAGCAATGATTTAAATTTCCTGAGTAGCCAGTGGTAGAAGAGAAATTCCAACTTTTCTGACTTTAACTTTTCTGAACAGCCCATGGTAGCAGTGATTTATACTGTGGTGGGATGAACAGCCCACCATGGAAACAGTTGAGACTTTTAAGGAGAGAAAGAGAAGAAGAAGGAATGTTAGAAAAATAGAGATAAATATCCGGATCACCAGGCAGAGTTCCAGAGACATCTCTGGTCCATTTTCTTTGGATGGTGGGTGAACACCCAGCCCCTCTCACTTATGCTATTTATAGGCTAGTCCTTGCACATGCACAGTTTGTTATTTTCACACTTTTCAGAAGGGGGTTGGGGGAGTCTTGTAGTTTCAATCCCACTCCCTCTGTCAGAGGCGCAAGTGCAATGCTGTCTCCACCTTAGGTTTGGAGACAGTTATCCAGAATAAGGAAGCTGGTCCCAGAAAAGTACTATCCTGCCTCTGCAAGACCCCCTTTTCTAACTGCACCTTATCTCTTTGGTATAGTTACATTTCTTTTCTCTTCTGCCAGGTGTTTGAGATACTTACTCCTTCAGGTTTTTAGTCTCTCAAGCAAATATTCCCAAATTGTTTGCAGGGGGAGAAATCTCCAAAGCAATTCAGAGCATAATGCCCTAAAGTAAGTGTAACTGCCACATTTGATGTAATTTTCCTATCTCCATTTTTAAACCATTTCTAGCTGTAAGCAATGGACAAAAACCCCCAAATGCCAGTAGCAGTTTGGCTGGATAACATGCCTTTATCGCTCTTTTATCCAAATTGAGAATTATCTGATTTATTTGGCATGAAGTTACCAAAACTTTCACAGGACAAGCCGTGACAATGCACCGTTGTTATGAATTTTCATTATCGCAGTGCATGCTGTATTTGGGGACAAGAAAAAAAGGCCATTTTAAGTTATAGCAAAAGGGAGACCAGAAATAAGAATGGTCACCTCACAAACAGGGACACAGAAAAAGCAAAGCAGTTTAATGCTTTCTTCGCCTCAGTCTTCAACACTGATGATGGACTATCAACACCCTCTGCAAAAAGCAACAACAAAACAAATCCCCACATCCAACCAAAAATACCAAACAAGCAAAAAGAATTTATTAAAACTCAAAGGTATTATCCAATTTTCCCACTTTTAAATTTTTGCAGTTTATTTTATGTAGTGAAAATCAAAGAATGGAAGGACATAAAGTGCAGATACTTTTTCTTAACGGTTTCTGCCACTTAGGTGATGCTCAGCACAATTTGTTTAAAAGTTTATGACAAGACTATCTTTTCCTCCAGCTGCTGGGGGTTTATTTTGGTTGGCTGGTTTTTGATTTGTTTTGTTTTAGTTTTTCCTTATTTGCTTGTTTTTGGTTTTTTTTTTTTATTTCTGAAAAGGACACTCCTTCTTAAAAGGTGATCAGGTTTTGCAAGAAGTAAATTGTATGTGATGTGTTTTGCCCAGCTCCAGCAGTGTGGAGAGCACTGTAGAGGATGACAGCATCTTTCAGATAAATTTGAGACAAATTATAAATCTAGAAATTGTATGAGCTCCCATTTTGGACATCAGAATCCAGAAATCCACAGAAATTTGGCAGCTGTTAATGTAAAGTGGTAATTACACCCACAACTATTTGATATCCTTGGATAAATGCAGGGATTTTCCTGTGCAAGCATTTTTTTGTCATTACACTGATTTTATCACTGTCTGAAAAAGGGTTATTTTCTCGTTTCCATTCTCTCCATTCCGCAAGTAACAGACGGAGGATACAACTTAAGGCACAGATGGGCAATATAAGAAAATATTTATCAAAAAGCAGTAAAAACACATTTCCATTCAGAATTTGCTCAATTTAGTTTGAAAGTAGATGCAAGATATTGGCTTAAGAGTTTGTCAAAAGCCTTTATGCAATTATTCACTCTCCGGCCTACAAGCAATTTGCAGCTGAAGAGTACTGTGACGGTAGGGTTCAGACTGACAGTGTTACACAGTGTTATGCTGTGGCAATGCTTCCTTTACGACCTCCCCAATTCTTGCTGAATGCAAGCTGCTGCAGAGGGATCTGGACAGGCTGGCTCAATGGGCCAATCCCAGGGGCATGAGGTAAAACAAGACCAAGTGCCAGGTCCTATACTTTGGCTACAACAACCCCATGCAGTGCTACAGGCTGGGGACAGAGTGGCTGAAAAATGGCCCAGTGGAAAAGGACCTCGAGGTCAACAGCAGTTGAACATGAGCCAGTGTGTGCTCAGGTGGCCAAGAAGGCCAATGGCATCCTGGCCTGTATCAGCAGTAGTGTGGCCAGCAGGACCTGGGCACTGATTGTCCCCCTGTACTTGGCACTGGTGAGGCCACATCTCAAATCCTGTGTTCAGTTCTGGGCCCCTCAATTCAAGATGCACTTGGGAGCTGAGAGAGCAGACATCACCAAGGGAGGCTTTTTGGAGTCTATAACAGATGACACGTGCAGGCAAGTCTGGCAAGGTGAAAGGCTTTTTGGAGGTGTTGTTTTGGTTTTGGGTTTTTTTGAGGGATGTTTGTACTGTGGTTTTTTATGCCTACTGCATCATCTCACAGCTTCAGATTAAAAAAATTCAAAAAAACTATTAAAGATTAAAACTTTGTAACACTGCAAATAATAATAATAATAAAATCTTTCTTAATAAGTATCTCAAGTGTAACTATCTGCCCTTAGGTTAAAAATCAAGAAGTATCAAATTCAAACTAGAAGTTATTACAAAGGAATCTTGGAGTATGACAGAGGACACTTTTTTCAAAATGTCTGCTGGCAAACTAGAACAAAATCATAATGAAAAAAATAACTAAAAGGCTGAAGAACATGCTTTACAGTCTTTCAGGAGCTCAATCTATTTAATATGTCAGAAAGACTAAAAAGATAATTCGTTTACAAGTGGGAAAAGCCTCCAAGGGAACCGAAGCTTGATCGCAGAGAGTTGGTACAAAAAAGTTTATTAAGGCCCAACAGCTGAAAAGTGAAACTAGACAAGCCCATTTAATCAACAATGCAAAGCAGATATTTTAATATTCAGGAGGATCAGGGATACTTAAATATTTGCTAATGATTTTTCTAGTACAGAGAATCAGCAGATAATTTTTAGTAACACTAAGATTTCTGAGGCTTCTGTCTAGTAAATCTGCAAATGCAAAAAGAGCAGACCAAGCTAAATGTACATCTGTCACTGTGATCTATAGCTCTACTGTTGTCTGGTTTTGTACTTCACAGTAATGACATCTGGAGAACCATCTCACCAAACATATGGAAATAGCATAGCTGTTATGCATGATAATGCATTTGGTTAATAATAGGCTTCATAGCACTCTGTAAACAACACAGCTCAGTCAGTACTGCCCTCCTTTTCCCACCATTCAGGGATACACCTTCTTAGTGCCCTCCCTCTGATGGGGATTTCCTTTGGGACCATGAGCATGCAGGAGCAATGCTCTTACTCCTTGAACAGTGCCTTTCAACAGAGCGCCAGAGGAAAGATGATGATGCCCTTTTCTTTGTCTCACAGAGGATAAAATAGGATTCAGATTTTTAAATAAAATTACTCATTTGTACTGGGTTTACCTGACAAGGTGCCAGCAGCAGCACCAGAAGGTCTGCAGGGGCTGTCCCGCTGTGGGGCACGCAGGCACAGCCGATCCCAGCGGCTCCAGTGTCCCCAGTGCTGGGCACGGTTTTGCCCCTCAGCCACAGGCAGGTGCCTTGCCCCAGAGTGGAATCATGGATAGAAGGAGCTAAAGCAATATGTAGCAATGAACATAAAATGCAGGATGTGCCCTACTGGTGTGCTATGAGTATGAAAAAGTGAGATAACTGAACTTACCCATAAATTAAGAGTACTTTGCCATTCTTTGTTGGGTTGCCTTCAGTTAGCAGTGCTGACCATCAAAATGGTTGTAACGATATTCACCAAGTAAGAGAGGAAGCCTGACCTGCAATGTCTTGATCATATTCTTTCTGTATCTTTCTGCATCTTTCTGCAGTGCCCCTTTGGTAGGCTTATATTATCAGACTAAAGGAAGAGACAATTTGGACATATTTCTTCTTTTTCCTGTTCTATGCAGCTAATAGCTCTTGTTGCACATCAAACCTAGACAGACATGGGAGATACATAACAGTGAAAAACCCATAAGTTTTTGTGACACCAAGGGGACAAGTACACTGCTGTTCTTGTAAGATTTGACTGGCATGGTCTCAGATGTGCTTAGATATTATAATGAAAAGTTTGATATTCACTTGGAATTACTGAAAAGGAATCGCAAAAGAGAATCTAGAGAAAAAAATTATTACAATATGTTGTTACATAGCAGTGGGGTGGAATTAGAGCATTCTATGTGTTTGGGAGCTCATCAAATAGCAGCAATGCAAACATAGTGTTAGCAAATTGCCTTCACAGAATGTTAAGTGAAAGGGACAATATGAGCTGCAGGGAAAAGTACTCTATCTAGAGATAAGCAGAGGCATTTCCAGTACAGGTAGACTCAAGTCAGCTCCAACTGGCCCCACTAAAACATTGCTCCCTGGCTCCAGCAGACTCCACAGACCACGGCTGAGAAACACATGGTTTTGAATCCCAGCCATTCCATGGACACATTAAAAAGTAGAAGGATGCAAGCTCTGGATGGGATTCTAGAGAAAGTCAGCTGGCTGATCTACACAGATGAAAATTCCTACGTATATGTAAATAATCTCCCTTCAGAAGGCCTTTCACCATTTCCTAGGCTATTTAAATGAAAACAGTAGACTAAATAAAAACATCTTCTTCCTTCTACTTTTCAAATAACGTCCCATATAATTAGAAGAATGGCCCGTGGAAGAACTTTTCACCTATTACTTGAAATGTCTATTTTAGGAAAGAGAAATTCTCTTCATAACTAACTTTTCATTTCAGTCAGTCAACTTAGGCAGCTTGTTTTTCCTTTTCTCCTGTATATGCCATGGTGTTTTTCCACAACACCACCTTATAGAGGAATATAATAGTTATATACACTCACCTTCAGATAACCTGGTTAAAACACAGTAACATGTCTATTACTAACTTTGCAATGGATGCATTGGGTCCCTGCAGTTGGTGGAGGTAGAGAGATTAATATTGATTTCAAACTTCTCAAACAGGTTGTTCCAGAAAAACATCACAAGCATGCAAATTAATTTTATACTTCTAAACTTTTTTTTTTTTTTTTTTAATTCAAATCCTACTGACATCACTGGGACTTCCCTGGGAGAATTAACCTGCAAGAGAAGGAAAAACACTTACAGAAAAATGTGTGCAACTAAACGAGGTCTGCAGAAAGGCAGAAGTTGATATTGGGGAATAACAGATAGAAGGATGAACATATTGGACGTAAATATTACATAATTATTATTAAAAAAAGTCTGGAAATCCCATTAATGAAATAATCAACAAGAAGCAAAGCCCTTGAAGTGAAATATTCTTTCACAAATCATGACAATTCTCTTTTACTAGGTTGATTTACAGCACAAAACTAACAAAGAACCATAAAAACCTGGAAAGCAAAACAGTCACTCAATCTGAAAATAAGCCACAGGTTTACTAGAAACACAAAAGACTTCTGACAGTCTTTTAAATAGCTACAAGGAGAGCTTTGCTGTTCAGAAATTGAAAACTTGAAAGTGAAAATGAAAAAAAATAAACCCTGAAACTTTAGAAAATTATTTTGAAAGAGGCAGTTTCTGGATTTAGTACAAGTTTTTCCCTCCTTCAGTTTATGACAGGAAGATTACTTTTTTAGTAAAAAATAAATCAACACTTAGATATGCTTTGGAGACCATTTAAGTCAGTATCTGAGATGAAAGTTCACATACATTAAAGAATTAAATATGAAAAAAGTAAATTCCACCCTAAATATATTGGCTATATGTATTTCTACTTTTAGTCATTTTTCAAAGGCATCTCACTCTTGCTGTGTCATTAAAAGCCGCGAGTATAATAACAGATCTTAACTTTTCTATGGAAAATATTTAAGCATCTAATTTGTCACTGAAGGAAAAAAAAAGAATCTCAGACAAGTTTGCTGAAAAGATCTTAAGACCTTCCCAATGAGGAAGGTCCTGTGTGTGTGGAAAAAATTTAAGTGACTTTTCACAACACTAAAATTTGTGAGTGCAACTTCGTAGTGTGTCCAAAGTGTACTTCTACAAAAACATCTTTTTACATCTAATAGCAATTGCTACAGTTACTGTTTGAATACTTGAGAGCCACACAATCTTCCTCTATGTGGAAAATAATTACATCCAGTTCTAATAATTCTTCATGGATTTCAAATAATCAGCTTCTGTCTTCTTTCCCGTTAAAGAAGACTGCTTAAAAGAACAGGGAACAATTATTCATGCATGTCAAAGGTATATTCTGTTTACATGTACACAGAATAATAGCTTCTTGTCAATTCCATATAAAACATAATGCATGTTAGTTAGCTCAGTCTTTGCTTCTGTCCAAGTGAAATCACTCCCTGTCCCTCTGTTACATGAAAAGGGGCGATTTACTCAAACCCTTAGTGTTTGATTAGTCTGTCAGAGCCCCTGGAAGGCTGAGACCTTTCTGCCTGACCAATCTGACAGCATCCTGTTATGAGGACCCTTCTCTGAGCAGTTCACTGGATTGGAGGGTAGCTCAACCAACTTGTTCAGGGTCACACTCCAAACAGAGAGACCCGCTCCTGGGTCTCCACCCCTTTACCCACTGCCAGTGACTGCCAGCGCTCTTGAAGGACCCACATTAACAGTTTACAGAATAACACTCAATAAAATTGTGATAGGTTAAGGTTAAAGGATTGCTGATGATCATGTGTGACTTCAAAAACATGTTCAAAGCAATATATTAATTCAAAGAACTACGCAGACAAGCTCTAATCCCCCCAAAAAATGGCTTGAGATCGTCATTCAGTGCTCACAGAGTATGGTTCTTACCAAATAGGCCTCCCTATGGGGGAGAAAGGTTTAGCCTGTCAACTGATCCCAGAAGTTACAATGGAATTTTCTCCAACTCTTCCCCATTCCTAATTCACTTTTGTCGGGACTTGGCGTGGTTGGGAACATGAAGAGACGTCACAGTGATGATTTATTGTAGAATCAGTCTCATTTTTTTAGAAGGGTGAGACAAGAGAGATGCTGTGAACAGCATCTCTAATATCAAAAGCAGCAACTGTTACAGTAGCAATAGTAGTGTTAGCAGCAACAGGGGCAGCTGCAGCAGGTGCAGATACACCGGCAGCAGCAGCAGCCACAAGTGGAGGTAGTAAAAGTGAAAGTAAAAGGTAAAATGTAGTCGTACTTTCTTATTACAAGATCTTATATACTCTTTTAGACCAATAAGCAAATGCTACGAAATATCTTGACATATTTGCACCAATCATCACTATACATGATTTTGCCGCAATGCGTAACTTTTTAACCAATCATCATATTGCCATTAAAACTTATACTGTTACTTTCTAATAAGCTCTAAAGTCTACTGTTAAACTTAGAATTCTTTATTTTCTTACTTAACATAACTCTTTCTTATATAAAATATGTTTTCTACTTACTAAGAATATATTTTTACTTCTATAAAGTATATTTCTCTTAAAACTGTAAAACTGTAAAACTACATTTTTGCTTCAAGCTGTAAAAGCTCATTGTTCTAACTCAGGCTGTCTTCACCAAGGTCTCAAATCAAAACATGTATCTAACTCTATCTCTTCAAGCACAATGCTGCTTGTGTTCTCTGTCAGCACCTGCAAACTTTCTGTAACTCCGTTTCCCACACTTTTATACTCTTTATTTGTGTTTAGGTGGAGCTTGACTGACTTTACTCATGCATCTTATTCAGTGCAGGGTTGTTGTAGCTTTGGGGTAGGTATCTCGGGTTAGTACCTGAGATAACCTTGGGGTGGGGACGTGCATCAGTCTGAGAAGAGTGATTTAATCATGGTTGCTGATTCAGCAGCAGGACATTTTCCTTTTTCTCCCTTGGTTGTCAGCTGCTGGGCAGTTTATCAACAACAAAGTACCACCGAGTTCCCTCTTCTGCAAGGGTTTTGAAAGAGCCTGGCTGTGGTGTCTCCACGCCACTCCACCCTCCATCTAATCCCCCTTAGTATTATTTGTGGGAGGCTGGATATGCTGACTGCATTCCATCCAGGGAGCAGCAACCATATTTTCCCCTGTAATTTCCATACCATTATCTTTTTTTTTAACCTCGGTCATCTTCCAACGGCCTCCAAGACGAAATCTACGTAAGGTATAGAGGATAGTTTGATTGCTAGACTGAGCCACCAGCAGGGTACCACTAAGATCTGGTTCCTACACCATCTATGTAGCTCTACTCTGGTGTTCCAGCAGGTTTTACACACCCAAACTCTCTGTTTGGGGCATATGTGGAGATTGATGCACTGTCCTTATAATTATTCATAATTTTTCTCTCTCTCAGAAACACTTTTTGAGAAAATAAGGTGGAAATTTGGTCTATCTTGTGTCTAAAAAAGATTCTTTTTGATTTTTGACTGGTTTGGATTTTTTGACTGGAATTTTATATGCTATTTTTAAAAAGTGCACTATCAGTAAAAGTGTGAGATTAAATAATACTTTGGTTGCTATTACTCATTTCACACATCATTTAATACTGCCATATATTCTCAAAAGCCAAAATACATTACATTTGAATTAAGAACTGTTAGTTTGGGAGGAATAAGCCTAATTATTTACTAAGGAAGGAATTATGAGAACATAATTTCCATTATAGATTCATAATAATGTGTCAAAAAGGGCTACCTTACCCTCCCACAACCCCAAAATGACAAACAGTAAAAGGTTATTTTTTTATTTAAAACCTCAGAAACATAATTGTTTCAAGTACAACATTAAAGAGTTAAGTCCATTAGCATAAATGTACAGGTAAACCTCAATTTTCTATTATTTCTACTATTTCAAATTAATTTTTAAAAAAAACCTAAACCAAACATTTTGTGGAAAAAGAATTTGGCATAGTATGAACTTACATTTCCCTCGAGTTGCTAGCATCAGAAATACAATATTTTTCTGTGTGGTTTCAAGGATGAGCTCTATTCAGCCCTAGGGTAACCTCTGCTTTACACTGAAGGAGAAAAAGATTTATCCCATTTCTGCTCCATCATGCTCTCCGCTAGCAAAGGCAGAGAGAGTTGATTATCCCTCAGTATCATTTTCTTCTTTGAAATTGAAAAAGAAGAACACAATAAAAAGGAGACAACTGTGATATATTAATCGAAGGAAGGTGGAAAATTGCTATTTAGGGAGAAGAAAACAACCATGAACAAAACCAACAGAGCCATAATGAGCTAGACATTAAAAAAAAAAAAAATTGAAAAATCAACTGACAGATATTACCATAATATAAGCATACATTTATATAGTAGACTTTCACACTCACTGTCTGACAATCCAGCTGTACTCATGGCAAGAATATCTTTTTTTCCCTCAGTATAGTCAGTATAGTCCAGGTTGGCAATGTTAAGTAACATCAGAAAGAAATTGCTGCAGAAAAATTGGCATCCTTACACTTGGGAAGGCAGCAAGTGTATTCTAGGGAAGCATATTTAAAAACATAAGACCAGTAGAGGGCAAACCTACTTGGACATCAGTTAGTATGTTTCTTTATTGCACTCCCTCAGAAATTGGAGTTTTTTGATTTGGTCAAATGTATCCACTTATTCATCCTTTATTTGAAATAAATATTTTTTTTTTCCCAAAACCAGAATAAATCAATTTTCCAAAATTGAAGAGCATGTAGTTTTCTTGTATGAAATCAAAATATTTCGATTTTTAAATGACAGCAAGGTACTCCATGAAAGTTCCAGTTTTCATGCTCTGTGTTATATGATGAAATCTTAACAGCTACTTTCAGGTCTGCTGATGCATAAAAAGTTGAGGTATGGTACAGGATTTTTATAAATACTCTTAGAAGAATGCCTAGACAGACATGATGGACTGGGAAGGTGTTTTCTTCCTTTACAAAAGAGTTTTGTGCTGGATATGAAAAGGTATCTGATATGTTTTCATTAAAATACTGCTCATAGATTAATGGGGAAAAAAAAAAAAAGCAACAAAAAACCAAACCAAAACAAAAAAAACCCCAAAAACCAAAACCAAAGAACCACAAAAAAAACAAGTAGCTCAGGTTTCCTCCCACTGATATTAATGGTCATCATGAACTCCAGCTGGCACAGTATCGTGTTCATTAGTAAGTTGAAACAATTTTCAAAACATGTACTTTATAAAGGACCTTTTTGTCCAGACTGGTTATTTAAAAGTGATAGGCACATCTAGTGTATCTGAAGAACTATATCATCAGATGTGTGAAGCCTTCCCACCTTACCAGCCATTCTCTCTCTACTGATTAAAAAAAATAAAAAGTTTTTCTGGCTTTATATCTGCAGATTATAAGTTTTTCCTGCATGAGAGCATTACAGAAAGCTATTTATCTATGCACCCCAGGGAAAACCAGCTTGCCACAAATGGTGGTTTAAAGGATTACATAACAGTACTTGCTATAGGCTATTTAATAGCTTTAAAACCCACCATGAAATCTTTTGAATTTCAGAGTGCTTTTATTTGAAGACAGAGAATTTTACCCCTTTGGAGACCACTGCATTATTTAGCAATATGAAACACAACTTCTGCAAGCACCGAGTGTCTTTGTTTACCATCTCTGAGACCTGGTAACTTGTGGAATTAATGGTGAAAAACTGTCGGGAAGGGAAAGGAAGGAGGAAGGGAAGGGAAGGGAAGGGAAGGGAAGGGAAG